>JAVMKO010000048.1:1200562-1293062 GCA_032164245.1 Sternotherus odoratus
ACACAGCGCAAGAGAATTATTTCAATGAACACATATGGAAGGGATCTTGACAGGTCATCTATTCAAGCCTCCTGTGCTGAGGCAGGACCAAGTATCTCCAGACATTCCCAGACTGGTGCACCTCTAACCTGGTCTTAAAAACCTCCAAGAAAGGAAATTCCACAACCTCCCTTGGAAGCCAATGCAATGCAAACACCGAGCAAAACAACACTGTACACACACAAACTGGGCTTGGGGTAAAGGGGAGGCAAAACCCTCAAACAATCTGGGTTCAGTTCCCACTTTTAACCAAATTCTCGATGCAAACTGGAGCAAATTACTTCAAGCTCTCTGAGCCTCAGTTTCCCCATCTGTAAAATGGAGAGCAGCCTCCCAACATTTGCCTATTTAGCCTTTGCGCTGTTTGTGGCAAGGACTCTCTGTCACCGTGGGCAGGTCTACACTACGGTTAGACACCAGCGGCTGGCCCGGGCCTGCTGACTTGGGCTCACATTGGCTGAGGCTGCAGGACTGTTCATTGTGGTGTAGATGCTCCAGCCCAAGGTCTGTCACCCTCCCACCTCACAGGGTCCTACAGCCTGGGTCCAGCCTGAGCCCGGACATAGTGCAATTAAACAACCCCTTCACCTGGGCCCTGTGAGTCTGAGTCAGTTGCCATGGGCCAGCTGCGGGTTTTAATGGCAGTGTTGACAGACCATTGGTGTCTGTTCAGCACCAGTCACAACGGAGACCCTGATCTTGGTCAGTGTCTGTGCAGAGCCCTGCACAAAAAGGGGACTGCCTGGGAATTACAGGACCCCTGATTCTGTTTAGGGTCCCTGCAGGATCTTTGCAGGGTCGGTGGGGTGCCCAGTACAGTGGTGGGGTGTGATCTTTGTCGGGGTCGGTGCAGTGCCCAGTACAGTGGTGGGGTGTGATCTTTGTCAGGGTCAGTGCAGTGCCCAGTACAGTGGTGGGGTGTGATCTTTGTCAGGGTCAGTGCAGTGCCCAGTACAGTGGTGGGGTGTGATATTTGTCGGGTCGGTGCAGTGCCCAGTACAGTGGTGGGGTGTGATCTTTGTCAGGGTCAGTGCAGTGCCCAGTACAGTGGTGGGGTGTAATCTTTATCGGGGTCGGTGCAGTGCCCAGTACAGTGGTGGGGTGTGATCTTTGTCAGGGTCAGTGCAGTGCCCAGTACAGTGGTGGGGTGTGATCTTTGTCAGGGTCAGTGCAGTGCCCAGTACAGTGGTGAGGTGTGATCTTTGTCAGGGTCAGTGCCGTGCCAGGCCAACAGGGACACAGATCTCAGTCTTGGTCTCTGAAGTGCCGAGCACAATGGAGGTAGCAATGTGGGCAGCAGTCATGCGCTGCCTGGCACAAGGGGGTCCGTGATCACAGTCTGGATCTCAATATTACCTGGCACAACAGTGGGGTCTGATCTCACTTGGGGTCTCTGCAGCACTTGGCAGAAAGGAGCCCGGATCTCAGTCAGACACCTGGAGAGAAAAACGGGAAGATTTTCAAGAATTTGATATCGATCTATCGAATGGCCGTGGGGTCTGGGGACGTGACTCGCAGGCAGGGGTGGGGATGGGGGGCTGCTGGGTTGGGCAGGGTGGGGGAAGTAGCTGGGGACTGTGAAACCTGGGGCTGCACTGTCTCCATGGGGGGCACATTCTGGACCTTCCCAGTCCCTGTTGCCAGCAGAGAAACCCCCCCCAGCCCAGAGGTATCCGGGTCTCAGGCTCCCCCAGCCTCTGACCATCGACCCTCTTCCCAGTTCAGAAATAACCCGAGGAAACGATTCCCACCCGAACAAGGACAAATCCTGCAGGGAACAATGGGGGGGGGGGACCCCAGACATGAGATGTGAACCGGCCACTGGTGAAGTGGGGGGAAATGGGTGGGATGGGGGAGGGGACCAGAGACCTTCTCAGGGGTGGGGGGTAAAGGGGGGGTCACCCGGGATGTGGCTCGTGGGTCACTAGGGACAAAGGGGCAGGACGGGGGGGGTCCCCAGGGCGGGGGGGGTCAGCGGTAAATCCGAGGGGATCTCAGCGCCCCCGCCCCTCGGGGGTCACCTGCTCTTCTCCCCCCATGTCCGGGCCGATCCGACATTTTCCACCCGCCCCTTTCCCAGGGTCCCCCCCCCCCCGCCCCGCCCGGCAGCCTCCCGCCCCGCCCCGCGCAGGGACCCCGGGGCTGGTCCCCTCCCCCCGCCGCTCGCGCCGCTACCTGGAGGCTCCAACGGCCCCGCACGGCCCGGCTCCAACGCCCCCCCCCCCGCCCAACGTCACTTCCGGTCCCCGGAGAGTCGGGGACTACATCTCCCAGCCTGCCCCGGGGCCTTCTCCCGCCTCCCAGGGTCTCAGTGGCTGTCAGGGCGCGTCAGACCCCGCCCAGCTGACTGACCCGCTGCCGCGTCCCTGAGCTGTGCTGGGGCAGGACCGTTATTAACCCCTCCGCGCCCGGCGCACCCGCGAGTGAGGGACCCGGGGGGGGGGAAAGTGACTCTCGGCCCCGCGAACCGGGGAGAAGCCTCGGAGCTGCCCCAGCCCCAGTGGATCCGGCCCTGCGGGGATGGGGGGGCAGAGACTGGGGCGGGGGGGTCCCCTGTGGGGCGGGGGGAGGGGGGCGTCGGGAGGGGGGGTTCCCTGTGGGGCGGGGGAGGGGGGTGTTGGGTGGGGGGGTCCCCTGTGGGGTGGGGGGAGGGGGGTGTTGGGCAGGGGGGTCTCCTGTGGGGTGGGGGGTGGGGGGTCCCCTGTGGGGCAGGGGGAGGGGGTGTCGGGCGGGGGGGGTTTCCTGTGGGGTGCAGGGTGTCGGGAGGGGGGTCCCCTGTGGGGTGGGGGGAGGGGGGTGTCAGGAAGGGGGGTTCCCTGTGGGGCGGGGGGAGGGGGGTGTTGGGCAGGGGTGGTCCCCTGTGGGGTGGGGGGAGGGGGGTGTTGGGTGGGGGGTCCCCTGTGGTGTGGGGGGGAGGGGGGCATCGGGCGGGGGGTCCCCTGTGGGGTGGGGGGAGGGGGGTGTCGGGAGGGGGGGTCCCCTGTGTGAAACCATTTTCTTTATTTGGGGGATTGGTTTTCATAACCATTGGTCCCCAGGACAGGTGGCTGCTGGTGGTGATACTGGGAAGCTGGAGTGTCTAAGGGAATTGCTTGTGTGACTTGTGGTTAGCCAGTGGGGTGAAACCAAAGTCTTTTCTGTTTGGCTGGTTTGGTGCCTTAGTGTGGAAAAACCCCAGCTTTGGGCTGTAGTTGCCCCTTTGGAAGCAATCTGTCCTGATCTGACACTCACAGTTGGATCCCAGGTCTGGAAGCCTGACTTCAGGGCCAGGCAAACTGGTTGAACCTACAATAAAGAACAATCTTGTCAGACCCAGAGACGGCCATAATTGTTGGGCGAAGAGTCCCCCCTGGTTTCAGTGACAGGAAATCAGGCCTCACCAATCTACTCGAGGTCATGGGGGTGGGAGGGGTGGGGCGACCAGCCTGTGGACACGGGATCCAGGGGATTTAGATATTTCAGAAACCCTTGGAGAAGGCCCTGGCCAAAGACTCTCAAGTAAAGTCAGCTGCCAGGGGGGATGCACCCTGAGCATGGTGGGTCAGAGCAGCCCCCGGCCCATGTCCCCTCCCCCCAGGATGCAGGGCCCAGGGCAGGGGCAGGGTCCGGGGCTTCCCAGAGTGGCCCAGGATACCCTGGGCAGCTCTTCCCAGAGCCCAGCTCCAGCTAAAGGCCAGGGGAAGGGTCTTGGGGGAGGGGAGGAGAAAGAGATGGGGTCTTGGGAGAAGGGGAGCAGGAGGGCAGGACCACAAAGGGAAGGGGATGAGCAGAGAGGGACAAGTGTTTGAGCATCCTTCCCTCCTTTAGCTCTCTGGGAAAAGCAGCTAATGAGAGCCCCTCCTCACTCCCACTGCAACTCTATCTTCTCCATTCCCTGACACCCCCCTCCCCCCCACACCACACGGGACCTCCGCCCGAGCCCCTGTTTTTGTCCCCCTCTGTCCTTACATGTGTTTCTGGATGGTGCACAGCTGTGGCCAGTCCAATTAGGGCCCAGCTTGCCCTGATAAGAGGGTGGAGGGCCAGAACCTGGAGAAGTCTCACTCTAGCCCTGGAGTGAGTGGAAGGGGAGCCAGGTCCCTGAAGTGGAGCAGCGCTGGGGAAGAGCAAGGGGAGCTGGGCAGCTCCATCCTGTTAACCCCCCCAGGCTGCAGGCCTTGTGAAGGCCGATGAAATGGTACTGGGGCTGCAGAAGGGCCAACCAGGAATAGGCAAAGGCAGCAGGTCCTAACCCCTTGCCAATGATGAGTGGCCATGACAGACTACAGTCTGCCCCAGTGAGCGGGGGCTGGATGATGACTGGCCGTAGCCACTGAGGCAGGGGGGGTTGAGAGGGTTGGTGGGTTTCCCTGGGAGCAGAAACCCTGAGTAAAAAGTTACTGAGGGGGATGCACCCCAAGGTAAAGGGCATCAGGGTCTGGCAGGGACGGGTGTCACACCCCACATATATGTTTGCTGATCTGCAAATAGTATAGGAGCATGCACTGGGTTGAACAAAGAATTAGATCAGTCACTCAGGATAAGTACATTGGCTATTAGCCAAGTTAATCAGGAATGCACCCCTGCACCCCATTGGTGGATTGACTCAAAACAAAGTTTTGACAAAAGGCCAGAAATTCAGTCAGATGATCCAAGAGAATAAACATCTGCTCTAAAAATGAGAAGAAAAAAATTACTGTAAAATGAGAAAAAAATAAATTAAAAATTCAGGGAATCCCAGCAGCAGATAGGACAACTTGGGAAACTGTCAGAGACGTTTCTGAGGGGATCTGTGTAAAATGTTTCACTGAATTAAGTCTCAGGGATTATCTACACTGGCAAGTTAAATCGCTCTAACTTGCTGGCTCAGGGGTGTGAAAAATCCCTCCGTCCGAGCGCAGCAAGTTTCAGCATTTTGACACTCTAGTGTGGACAGGCTCCCAGTGCTCAGAACTAATCCCCTGGTCGAGGTCGATTATGAAGAGCACTGGCACCACGACAGCGCTTTGAACTGGGTAGTGTAGACAGAGCCTCAGTAGGTTAGACCAGAGGAAACCGAGATGAATGGAGGCCTGTGCCTTTAAGAACCCAGCCCTGGGAAGCCAAAGCGGAGAGATGCTGTCTGGGGGGGGAATAACTCCCACCCACCATTTTGGCAAAACCCACCCCCGCCCGACACCCCCCACCCCACAGGAAACCCCCCTCCCGACACCCCCCCAGGGAAACCCCCCCCACCCAACACCCCCCCGCCCCCCCACCCCACAGGAAACCCCCCCACCCGACACCCCCCACCCCACAGGGAACCCCCCTCCCGACACCCCCCTCCCCCCACCCGACACCCCACACGGAACCACCCTCCCGACACCCCGCACCCCACAGGGAACCCCCCTCCCGACACCCCCCACCCCACAGGGAACCCCCCTCCCGACACCCCCCTCCCCCCACCCGACACCCCACACGGAACCACCCTCCCGACACCCCGCACCCCACAGGAAACCCTGCCACCGGACACCCCCCTCCCCCTGCCCCACAGGGGACCCCCCTCCCGACACCCCCCGCCCCCCGCCCCACAGGGGACCCCCCCGCCAGCCCCAGTCTCTGCCCCCCCATCCCCACGGGGCCGGATCCACTGGGGCTGGGGCAGCTCCGAGGCTTCTCCCCGGTTCGCGGGGCCGAGAGTCACTTTCCCGCCCCCCCTCCGGGTCTCTCACTCGCGGGTGCGCCGGGCGCGGAGGGGTTAATAACGGTCCTGCCCCAGCACAGGTCAGGGACGCGGCAGCGGGGTCAGTCAGCTGGGCGGGGTCTGACGCGCCGTGACAGCCCCTGAGACCTTGGGAGGCGGGAGAAGGCCCCGGGGCAGGCTGGGAGATGTAGTCCCCGACTCTCCCGGGACCGGAAGTGACGTTGGGCGGGGGGGGGCGTTGGAGCCGGGCCGTGCGGGGCCGTTGGAGCCTCCAGGTAGCGGCGCGAGCGGCGGGGGGAGGGGACCAGCCCCCGGGGTCCCTGCGCGGGGCGGGGCGGGAGGCTGCCGGGCGGGGCGGGGGGGACCCGGGGAAAGGGGCAGGTGGAAAATGTCGGATCGGCCCGGACATGGGGGGAGAAGAGCAGGTGACCCCCGAGGGGCGGGGGCGCTGAGATCCCCTCGGATTTACCGCTGCCCCCCCCCCGCCCTGGGGACCCCCCCGCCCTGGGGACCCCCCCGCCCTGCCCCCCTTTCTCCCTAGAGAGCCACGAGCCACATCCCGGGTGACCCCCCCTCTACCCCCCCACCCCTGAGAAGGTCTCTGGTCCCCTCCCCCCATCCCACCCCATTTCCCCCCCACTTCACCAGTGGCCGGTTCACAGCTCAGGTCTGGGGTCCCCCCCCCCCATTGTTCCCTGCAGGGATTTGTCCTTGTTCGGGTGGGAATCGTTTCCTCGGGTTATTTCTGAACTGGGAAGAGGGTCGATGGTCAGAGGCTGGGGGAGCCTGAGACCCGGATACCTCTGGGCTGGGGGGGGTTTCTCTGCTGGTAACAGGGACTGGGAATGTCCAGAAAGTGCCCCCCAGGGAGACAGCTCAGCCCCAGGTTTCCCAGTCCCAGCTGCTTTCCCCACCCTGCTCAACCCAGCAGCCCCCCATCCCCACCCCTGCCTGCGAGTCACGTCCCCAGACCCCACGGCCATTCGATAGATCGATATCAAATTCTTGAAAATCTTCCCGTTTTTCTCTCCAGGTGTCTGACTGAGATCCGGGCTCCTTTCTGCCAAGTGCTGCAGAGACCCCAAGTGAGATCAGACCCCACTGTTGTGCCAGGTAATATTGAGATCCAGACTGTGATCACGGACCCCCTTGTGCCAGGCAGCGCACGACTGCTGCCCACATTGCTACCTCCATTGTGCTCGGCACTTCAGAGACCAGGACTGAGATTGGTGTCCCTGTTGGGCCTGGCACAGCACTGACCCTGACAGAGATCACACCCCACCACTGTACTGGGCACTGCACTGACCCTGACAAAGATCACACCCCACCACTGTACTGGGCACTGCACTGACCCTGACAAAGATCACACCCCACCACTGTACTGGGCACTGCACCAACCCTGGCAAAGATCACACCCCACCACTGTACTGGGCACTGCACCGACCCTGGCAAAGATCACACCCCACCACTGTACTGGGCACTGCACTGACCCTGACAAAGATCACACCCCACCACTGTACTGGGCACTGCACTGACCCTGACAAAGATCACACCCCACCACTGTACTGGGCACTGCACCGACCCTGACAAAGATCACACCCCACCACTGTACTGGGCGCTGCACCGACCCTGGCAAAGATCACACCCCACCACTGTACTGGGCGCTGCACCGACCCTGGCAAAGATCACACCCCACCACTGTACTGGGCGCTGCACCAACCCTGGCAAAGATCACACCCCACCACTGTACTGGGCACTGCACTGACCCTGGCAAAGATCACACCCCACCACTGTACTGGGCGCTGCACAGACCCTGACAAAGATCACACCCCACCACTGTACTGGGCACTGCACCGACCCTGACAAAGATCACACCCCACCCCTGTACCGGGCACTGCACTGACCCCGACAAAGATCACACCCCACCACTGTACCGGGCACTGCACAGACCGTGACAAAGATCACACCCCACCACTGTACTGGGCACCGCACCAAGCCTGGCAAAGATCCTGGCCCGACATTTTTCCAGCTCCTACAGGGACCCCAAACACAATCAGATCCTGTAATTCCCTGGCAGGCCCCTTGTTGTGCAGGGCTCTGCACAGACACTGACCAAGATCAGGGTCCCCATTGTGATTGGTGCTGAACAGACACCAAGGGTCTGTCAACACTGCCATTAAAAACCCACAGCTGGCCCATGGCAGCTGACTCAGGCTCACAGGGCCCAGGTGAAGGGGTTGTTTAATTGCACTATGTCCGGGCTCGGGCTGGACCCAGGCTGTAGAACCCTGTGAGGTGGGAGGGTGACGGACCTTGGGCTGGAGCATCACAGTGAACAGTCCTGCAGCCTGAGCCATGTGAGCCCAAGTCAGCAGGCCCGGGCCAGCCACTGGTGTCTAACCGCAGGGTAGACCTGCCCACGGTGACAGAGAGTCCTTGCCACAAACAGCGCAAAGGCTAAATAGGCAAATGTTGGGAGGCTGCTCTCCACTTGACAGATGGGGAAACTGAGGCTCAGAGAGCTGAAGTAATTTGCTCCAGTTTGCATGGAGAGTTTGGTTAAAAGTGGGAACTGAACCCAGATTGTTCAAGTTCTTGCCTCTCCCCTTAACCCCAAGCCCAGTGTGTCTGTACAGTGTTGTTTTGCTCTGTGTTTGCATTGCATTGGCTTCCAAGGGAGGTTGTGGAATTTCCTTTCTTGGAGGTTTTTAAGACCAGGTTAGAGGTGCACCAGTCTGGGAATGTCTAGGGATACTTGGTCCTGCGTCATCACGGGAGGCTTGAATAGATGACCTGTCAAGATCCCTTCCATATGTGTCCATTGAAATAATTTTCTTGCGGTGTGTCCTGGTCTATGCTGCACTGTTCGGCATGGTGCCATTTGTCACTGTGATGCATCATGTTGTGTTGCATAGTTTTATGGTGCATTGTTTTGCCTCAGTGTGTTTGGTGCCTGTGTTGTGCTGGTTTGAGTTGAGCTCTTTTCCATTGTGTACTGTAGGGTGTGTTAGTTTGCATTATGTTGCTTTCTTTTCCTTTGTATCGTCATTTTATGCTATAGGATGTTGTTTTTGTTATTTTCCTGATTTCCCTGACATTACGTAATGTTTTTTTTTTATTCGACCTTAGCTCTGGTGACACCCACTCAGATTTTAGTGGTGAGCAGCTCTGGAGAGAGAGGAGACCCCAGTGAGTGGGAAGCTGGGTAAAGAGACTAAAATTGGGAGGCAAAACATTGACCTGTCCAAGGTCACCCAGGCTGTCTGTGACAGCTAGAAACAGAACCCAGTTCTAGCACCACTGTACTGCTGTTCCAGGTACTGAAGGTCTCTGCCACACTGGTGTTTTAGGCACTGGTGTAAACTGCTAGTATAGATAGAATGTACTTTAATGCTCCACTGGCACTGGTGCACCCTGTTGGCAGTTGAAGGCTTGTGGTAGCAGGAAACAGTGACCTCAGTGAGGCCTGGGGCTGGCTGTAGAGTGCAGCTGGTAACAGTCTGCTCCTGCCAAAATGTTAAGGTCAGCAAAACTCTGAAAACTAGGGAAGAGAGAGCTAATATACACCCTGGGTGGAGGTGTTGTGATATGAGAGGACCTGAGTCTCAGTCCCCCATGTGTGTGATGAAAGGAAAGAGCTGCAGGTCTCCCTTGAGATTCCAGTCTGTATCATTTCTGCACTGAGCTTTGCATGTTGTCAGGAGGAAACGGGCCTGTTTTCCATGTGAATAGTCAGCAGTGAGATGGGATCTGAGAGCAGTCTGTGTGCCTAACGATGGGTAAGTGAATGTTTAATGTTAGCTGGGACATCGGTGGGTTAAGATGAAAGAAGTGTAAAAAGGGGCAAAGAGGTGTCAGTTGGAACACCAAGTGTGCGGCTGTCTCTGGGGAGAGGCTCAGTGTCTGAGTGTAGAACAGGTATCAATCGCTCCTGTACAGAGCAACTCACTTAAAGCCAAATTCTGCCTTAGCAAAAATAAAGTGCTTGATTCTGTTCCATGGTTGTCATTTTCCCTAGTACTTTAGGCACTATCCAGAATGACCAGGTGCACAGAGGTGTGTTGTAGGAGTAAAGAAAGCGACATCGCTGACGTGAGTCATAATTAGGATTACATTGGTGTGTAATGTATCTCTGCATTTCCGTATTATGACAAGTTTGAGTTTTGCTGATGTATCTTCTGGAGGGACACCAGACAGCTCCGGGCAACCTTACATCCTGCGTTCATAAAGCTTGTTGGGAGTGAATTTCCTAGCTTTTTGCATAGAGCGATGTTGGCAGGAGGACTTAGCAGCCCTATAGGCAGTTGTGGGTCTCTCACAAGTTTGCAATAGGAGGCACAGAGAGGTGCAATGACTTACCCAAAGTCACCCAGCAGGCTGGTGGCAGAGCCAGGAATAGTCCCTGTCCAGTGCTCTCTCCATGTCGATGTTGGGTGATTCTGAAGTACAGCTCCCTTCTCCTGTACTTTTTGTTATGGTGGAATGGGAATAATGGTCATCCTACAAATGTCTCCCTCCTTCTCCACCTCCTCCTCCTGCCACCATTTCTAGTTCAGCCTCCCCTTGTCGTCCATCCCCTCCAGTCCTCTCTTAGCACTGGAGAAGCCAGTAGCTGTCTCCTGTCCTAGGCTCCTGCACACACACATTACAGGAATACACATATTACACACGTATTACTGTGAGTCCAGGGGTGCATGTCCTTCTAGTGTGTCAGGGCTCAACCCTCTGGCTGAGGCCTCGGGGTAGCATTTCCTTTGAGGGTGCTGCTCCCAATCCCTCACCCCAGTACAGATGGAGCAGTAACCTCACATCTCCCCTTCGTGACTCCCTGGAACCCTGCAGGGACATCAGCTCCATGCTAGTCTCTAGGGCACCCCAAAGCACCTGGTGGGAGGGGCATTGATGTGGGGTTACATCAGGTGGGTCCCAGTCATTAGCACAGTGCCTGTACTGGCAATGGGGAACACTGCTTACAGTTGACAGGCTGCCTCCAGCCAGCTCCTTAGCTCTGCAGGGGTGAGTTGTTTGTCAAGCATAAGTGATGCATAGGAGAGACATTTATTCAGATTCATTGGTGGGCTAGTGGTGAGCAGTTTTCACTGTTTTCCTGACCAGTGATTGGTTTAATGTCAGTCACATGGTATCAGTTTATCAATGACAAGAGAGAATGAATGTTCAGAATCCCAGCAGGTCATTCAATGCCCAGCAGAGGAAGAAAGGGGGGAACTGTTCAGTGAGCTGCTGGAGTTATCTTCTTGTTAGGATCCTCAGTTTATTTTTTAATTTTTCCTTTACTTCCCTCTCCCTTTTAGACTCAGAGCCTTTTAGGTCAGAAGGGACCAGCGTGATCATCTAGTCCAACCTCCTGCACCTTACCGGCCAAAAGACCCCACCCATTCCTGGAATAGATCCCCTACCTAATATCTGCTTGAGTTACTGGTGTCCTCAAATCGTGGTTTAAAGATGTCAGTTAAGAATCCACCTTTTACACTGGTTTAAACCTGCAAGTGGCCCATGCTCCATGTTGCACAGGAAGGTAAATAATCCCCAGGGTCTCTGCCAATCTAACCTTGGGGGAAAACTCCTTCCCAACCCCCAAGTGTGGTGATCAGTTAGACCCTGAGCATGGGGAAAAGATGCACCAGGAAGACACCTGGGAAAGAATTCTCTGCAGTAACTCTGAGCCCTCCCCACCTATTCTCCTATCACTTCTTTTTGGAGATTTTTGCTGCTACCTAACACAGATAGGCCAAATGCCATTGTAGGTGGTCCCATCCCACCACCCCATCCCATAGGTGCTGACTCGGGGGCTGATCTGGGGCTGGAGAACTCAAGGGGAATAGTGGTGGGTGTTCTGCACCCACTGGCAGCTCTGCCCCACCTCCCACCCCATCTCACCTCCGCATTGCCTCCTTCCCTGAGTGCGCTGTGACCCATCTTCTCCCCCTACCTCCCAGCTCTTGCCACTGCAAACCAGCTGTTTCATGGCAGCAAGCACAGGGAGGGAGGGAGGTGGGAGAACACAATGCACTCCAGGAAGAGGTGGGGCTGGGGTGGGTATTTCAGGAAGGGTTCATTAGGGGCAGGGAGGGGGCAGAGTTGGGGTAGGGACTTTGGAGAAGGGGTTGAAATGAGGGCCAGGCCAGAGACGAGCACCCACCGGCACCAGGAAAGGTTGGTTCCTCTGACACATACATAAATTTATCAAGTTCAGTCTTGAGGCCAATTAGGTTTTTTGCCCCACTGTTCCCTTTGGAACAGTGATTTACAACGTCACGCCTCTTGTGGTGCTGGAGTACCAGAGTGACTGGGATAAAGCATTGATTTTCATGTCTAGACTAGACACGATAAAGTGACACCCCAGAGAGCAATCACCATCTGCCAATCCAACACACAGTGTAAACCTGCTCTTTGACATCACTAGTAATCCTGGTTCCCATGTGGTCTAGTGGTCTGGTTCTCTAGTTTTCATCTGGGCAGCCCAGGTTCAATTGCTGGGGTGGGAATAATTCAGAGGTGTTGTTCCGAGGGGAGGGAAGAATGACGTATCCCGTTGTTCCATGGGCATCCTACTAGATTGCCAGCTGCTTTTCAACTGAAGTGCTTGTGGCGTGACAGAGTGTGTGTGTTGGGGAAGAGAGAGTGTGCTGGTGCACTGTCTCTATGTTCACACAGCTGCTGGAAGCAACCAGTCCTGAGGCAGGTGGAGGGGGACAACCTGACCTCAGCCCCCACTTCCCTCACTGGCTCAGCCCAGCAGTCTCTCTCACAAACCCATACACAAGCCGCTGTCTGGCTCTGTGTCAGGGGCACTGGGACAAGGGGGTTTAGAGGACCATGGCCCCAGCACTTTTTTACCGGCCATAAAGATGACGTTTGGAGGGCGACAAGGCAGAGTCTTGGGGGGAAGAGGTGTTCTGGGGGTGGGGCAGGGTCTCAGGAAGAAGGGGTGCTGTGGGGTTGGGCCCTCAGGGAGTAGGGGCACAATGAGTGAGGGGTCTTGGGGAAAGGGGCATCATAGGGGTTCCTCAGTTCAGAGGCCGGTGGCACAAATGGCTCATTGTGACTGTCAGAAGCTGTGGGCGGCTCTTTCATTGACACTGAGTTTTGAGTCCTGCTTTATGCACCAGGTTTAAAAATGAAAATCCAAAACTGCCCTTTGAAATAGCAAGTGCCTCAGGACGTGTTCTTGTCCCTGCCCCAAAGCAGACAGACCCAGGGAGAAATGCCAGTGAGGCCAGGGTAATACTCTACTGAACGTTCACCATTTCCACTTGCTAAACTCCCTCCCCACCTTCTGGGCTCCTAGAGCGGGACATTGAGCCTGAGACAAGAGGCCTACACTGCAACTTTACAGCCCTGTGAGCCTGAGTTAGCTGACCTGGGCCAGCCAGGGGTTATTTATTGCAGGGTAGACATACGCTAACCGTACATCTACACAGCCATGAACACACCCAAGGGTCTTGTCTCAAAGCTGGGATCAGCTGATGCAGGCTTGTGCTGCAGGGCTATAAAGCTCTAGTGTAGAAGCTGGAACTTAAGCCCAGTCTCTGAGAGCCCACTAGGGGTGAGGGTCTCTGAGCCCAGGCTACAGCCTGAGCATAAATGTCTACACTGCAGTTTTTAGCTCCACAACCTGATCCCTGGATGATCCCGGCCAGCCAGGCCTTTTATCCCAGTAAAGAGGCACTCGAAGGGTCTGACTCCATTGCACTGTGAGCCCAGGGTTGGTAGACATCCTATCACCAGCCCCATGGTTTGTGAACTGAAGGGTTGAGCCTCTGCACTATCCAGGTTCAGAAGTGCTTAAACCAGATAGCTCAGTATCTTCTTTTCCGGGGGTAGCCCATAACGGGTACCCCAAAAGCCAATACCAAGTGCCCCAGAAGCCAGACAACAAGGCACCACTGGGAGTTGAACCCAGGCTCTCCTGTTTACGAAACAGGGGCTTTAACCAGCTAAGCCATGGTACCTGGTACAGCATAGAGCCTTATCTCTGCTCACACCTGACTCCTTGCCAACCTGCACCGGGACCTGACAGGCTTTGCTTGTGTTTGGATTCTGTACAGCAGAGGAGCAGGGGATGTTTCACTCCCAATGGGGCGGGGGGGGGGTGATTCTTTGGTCAGGTCTATGCTACAAAATTAGGTCAGTGTAACTGACTTATGTATGGTTTAAGATTAGTGGCTGTGTTAGTCTGTATCCATGAATAAGATGAGGAAGACTTTGTAGCACCTTAGAGACTAACCATTTTATTTCAGCAAAAGCTTTTGTGGGCCATAGCCCACTTCCACAAAAGTTTTTGCTGAAATAAACTGGTTAGTCTTAAGGTGCTAAAAAGTCTTCCTCCTCTTATTGACTTATATATGGTACCTTAGTGGAACATTGCTACATGTATATGATCCACTACATGTACAGTGGAGCCCCGAAATACCACACCCAGCTATAGCGTGATTCCGCTTATAGCGCAGGGCGCGCTGGGCTCCCGATGGCAGCAGCACATGGCACTATGATACCGTGCAACCCCACAATAGCGCGACCCCACGTTTACCGTGATCGGGATTTTATGGCTCGTGATCATCGCGGTACTGCGGGGTCCAACTGTAGTAATGTTCCAGTAAGCAATAGGTAGTGGAATTCATGACAGGTCACCTGTTTTAATTTGGGGTGACCCGACCAAACATTTACTCTTCTCTCTCTAACAATGCGGGCTGCATTTCAAAGCACTAGTACAGTCGGACCCCGCAATACCGCGATGATCGGGAGCCAAAAATACCCGTTCGCAGTAATACAGGGTCACGCTATTGCACGGTCACAGCACATCAAAGTGCCGCGCGCCACCACCATTGGGAGCCACACGCACCCCGCGCTATAAGCGGATTCGCGCTATAGAGGGGAGTGGTATTGCGGGGTTCCACTGTAATTTACATATCCTTCTAAGCAATCTTTAAACTTGGGCCATCCGTCAGGTCATTAACTCTTTCTGGCCCTGTCCCCTGTCAATGAGATTCTATATCACACTCCTAAGGTCACACCCTCCCCCTCTCTTTGAGGATTCCTCCCCTCACTTGTGTGTAGAGAAAACAGTCCCATGTCCAGGAGATTCAAAGCCTCTTTCAGTTGAATTGTAAATGTCTTGTTCATACTTTCTGGGCACATGAAGTCTGAGATGTCTTCAGGGATGAGATGCAAATCCCTTATTTACGGTCCCCCTGTGGTGAATGGTTACTTCAGTTGCTAATAGTGTGGGCAGTCTTTGTTGACACAGAGGAGTCAGAATTACAACATACTTCAGTAAAAAACTTCCTGTAAAATCTCCTAGCTCCACAGACATTGTTGGTGCACTCACTCTTCCCCAACTCACACACACTCACCGAACACACTCACTGTCTCTCCCTGCACATACACTCTCATTGCTTTCTGTACTGCCACATACACTTCAGTTGAAAAGCCAGTGGAAATCTAGTAGGATGCCCATGGAAGAATGGGATAGAAAAACCTGCATCATGCCCATGAGCCATTGCAAACCCTTCCCAAAGCACCCTGTGGCCAGTTGCACAATGCAATAGCTACCCTCAGTGCACTGCTCTCTGGGGTGATCCAAGAGGTGCTAGAGGTGATGCAGTCTATGATGACACAAGGAGGTTAGTGTTGAATTAAAACACTTCAAATAAAGCAGCAAAACTTTGCTCTGTAGACATAGCCCGAGAGTGAGACAAGACGTCACACAAAGGATGCTCAAGGACTGGAACTAAAAAACCACAAGCTTCTCCGTAGTTGACAGAATTTGAACCTGTGGAGAGAAACCCCAATTGATTTCCAGTCCATCACCTTAACACTCAGCCACAACTACTTACTGGATGATGGTGTCTCCTGACAATCTACTTTTGTTCTCACTGAGTGATCACTTCCAGTTTCCTCAGACCAGCTTCCACAACACACGCTGGTGTGAGTCTCTGAGTTCTCCTACCTTTTTTGTTTTACTTTTTCTGGGAGTGCACAACTCCTGGACTCATTCCCTTTGAATCTTCCTGATAACGTCCCATGTGGCTCAGCATATTCCTGCTGGAGTTTCTCCTCCTCCTTCTCACTCACCATCCCCTCACCTAATGGGAGACACGTTCAAAGGTGCAAATATTTCAATGTTTATTGAGGTAAACTTCCAGCAAGTAATGATTCTAATTTCCTTCCTCATTATCCCCTTCCCAGCTCTGACACCACAGAGTCTTCTCTGTCCTTTTTCCCATTTCACCCTTAGCAACATATAATTTCACACCCCTCCACTTTCTGATTGGCTGCAGGCTCTATAGTAAGACTACATCTCCCAGTCTGCCAGAGGTGGTTGTATGTGGTTTCTGTAGTGTAGTGGGTATCACACTTGCCTAACACGCAAAAGGTCCCTGGTTCAAAACCAGGCAGAAACACCTAGTCCTTCGTCAAATACATCCATAGTTTCTATGTTTTCTTTCTCATTTTTGCCCCATTCCTGGAACTTTGAGTTCAAAGGAGAGGTTCAGCCTGTATTTGGAGGGAAGGAATAGACCATCATTTGGGAGACTAGAATCAGAGAGGTAGCCCTGTAAAGTTTTGAAGCATAAGCTTTCGTGGGCTAATGCCCACTTCGTCGGATGCAAGCAGTGGAAGTGTCCAGAGGCAGGTATAGATAAATAGTCAGGAATCAGGTAGGAGGTAACAAGGTTAGTCCAATCAGGCTGAACCAGCTTGTTATCTCCAATCAGGGAGGGTGAGATGTTCTTCTAGCAGCTGAATTAAAGGTGTGAACTTGGAGGGAGGAGAAGCTGTTTTTGTAATTAGCAAGCCACTCAAGGTCTTTGTTCAGTCCCAGATTGATTGTGTTAAATTTGCAAATGAATTGCAGCTCTGCAGTCTCTCTTTGCAGTCTGGTCTTGAAGTTTTTTTGCTGCAGTATGGTGACTTTTAAATCTGTAATTGTGTGTCCAGGCAGGTTGAAGTGTTCTCCTGCAGGTTTTTGTATATTGCCATTCCTGATATCTGATTTGTGTCCATTTATCCTTTTTCGTAGGGACTGTCCAGTTTGGCCGATGTACATAGCAGAGGGACATTGCTGGCATATAATGGCATATATGACATTGGTAGATGTGCAGGTGAATGAACCAGTGATGGTATGGCTGATCTGGTTAGGTCCTGTGATGGTGTTGCTGGTGTAGATATGTGGGCAGAGTTGGCATCGAGGTTTGTTGCATGGATTAGTTCCTGAGTTGGAGTTATTGTGGTGCAGCATGCTGTTGCTGGTGAGAATCTGTTTAAGGTTGGCAGGTTGTCTGTGTGCCAGGACTGGCCTTCCTCCCAAGACCTGTGAAAGTGAGGGATTATTGTCCAGGATGGGTTGTAGGTCGCTGATGATGCGTTGGAGAGGTTTTAACTGAGGACTGTAGGTGATGGCCAGTGGTGTTCTGTTGTTTTCTTTCTTGGGCTTGTCTTGCAGCAGCAGGCTTCTGGGTACACGTCTGGCTCTGTTGATCTGTGTCCTTATTTCCTTGTGTGGGTATTGTAGTTTTGAGAAAGCTTGGTGAAGATCTCGTAGGTGTTGGTCTCTGTCTGAGGGGTTGGAGCAAATCCGATTGTACCTCAGTGCTTGGCTGTAGACAATGGATCGTGTGGTATGTCCGGGATGGAAGCTGGTGGCATGAAGGTAGGCATAACTGTCGGTAGGTTTTCGGTATAGGATGGTGTCGATGTGGTCGTCATTAATTTGCACTGTGGTGTCTAGGAAGTGGACTTCCTGTGTGGGAATCAGGGAATTCAGGGATCCCCAGCAGCAGATAAGACAAATGTGTAACTACTATGGAGACTTTCTGCTGTCAGATGCACTGGTGAGAGATTCTTTGTTTCTGAGGAGGGTTAATCTAAAACAGTTCAATGAATTAAGTCTCCTACAGCCCCTCAGTAGGTTACGGCAGGCAGAGAGGAGCTGCAGTGACTAGGCACTGGGATGCCTGGGCCTGTGAGAACCCAGCCCTGGGAAGCCCATGCTGAGAGGTGTTGTCAGGGGGAGGGGAAATAAAGAAAGCCCCTCTGGCCCCCACCCTATTTGTGCCAACACTGGGGTCTCAGCCCACCAGGATCACTGTGACCCCTCTTGCCCCTGTCACCCTCAGGCAGCACCTCACCCCTGGTCTTAACCCCATCACCTTTAGCCCCATCCTTGATTTTGCCCATCATCCCACAGATCAATAACCTTGGCATGCAGGACAAGCACCCTTAGCAGGCCCCCTGGGTCGAATGGGGGCTGTGGCAGCCAGCACCATGGCCTTTGAGTGTCTCAGCAAGTCTTGAGGAGAAAAGGATCACAACCATCCCCGGGTGGGCTCGAACCACCATCCTTTTGGTTAACAGCCAAACACGCTGACCCATTGTGCCACAGAAACACACACCTGCTGTTGTCTGGGCTGTTGCCAGGGCTGTTCTCTAGCAGCCTGTGCAGCTGCCTGCCTGTGCTAGAGCTCGCAGAGTCCTAGTGGGTGTTGACAGCTGGGTGCTGGACAGTATCACTCCAGAGGTAGCAGAGTGGCGCAGTGGGAGTGTGCTGGGCCCATAACCCAGAGGTCGATGGATCGAAACCATCCTCTGCTACCCACATGCTTGATTCTTTTTCCTCTGGGTCTTCAAGCGAGGCCATGACCAGGAGAGGGCCAAGAACCTAGATTATGAGGCAAGAGGTGGCTGAGGTGGTGGCCAGCCAGGGAGCTCCCCAGGGGTTTGTGGTGGGGATGGGGTTTTGTCATGTGGGAGGGGGTGAGTCTGGGGGGTTTGTGGTGTGGGGGTGGCACAGGCCGAGGTCTGGGGGTGAGGGATGTGGCTGAGAGGTTTGAAGTGGGGGCTCAGGACTGGGGCAGAGGGTTGGGTGCAGGGGGGGAGGGCTCTGGGGTGGGACAGGGCTGGGGAGAAGGAGTTTGGGGTGCAGTCAGGCTGCCTCAGGGCGAGGCCCAGAGAGGACTATTCCTCCAGCCCTCTCCCTGCAGGCAGCAGTGAGCTCCAGGGGAGGATCCCTCAGGTCCCCCCTGCACCACACTCACCTTGCACCAGTGTCATCCCCGGGGGGGGTTAAGTGCTCCTGGGTCCCTAAGCACAGCCAAGCAATGGGCCCCCCTTTCAACTCTCACCCCCTGTGACGGGGCTGTTCCTGGTGGGATCCAACTGTGAGTGTCAGATCAGGACAGATCGCTTCCAAAGGGGCAACTACAGCCCAAAGCTGGGGTTTTTCCACACTAAGGCAAACCAAACCAGCCAAACAGAAAAGACTTTGGTTGCACCCCACTGGCTAACCACAAGTCACACAAGCAATTCCCTTAGACACTCCAGATTCCCAGTATCACCCCCAGCAGCCACCTGTCCTGGGGACCAATGGTTATGAAAACCAATGCCCCAAATAAAGAAAACGGTTCTCCCCAATTCCAAAGAATCAGGCCCCAGACCCAGGTCAATATACAGATCAGATCTTCCCACAAATCACGCTGTTGCCAATCCTTTAGAATCTAAAATCTAAAGGTTTATTGTACAAGGAAAAAGGTCTAGGTGAGGGTTAAGAATGGTTAAAAGAAATCAATTACATGCAGTGATGGCAAATATCTTGGTTCAGGCTTGCAGCAAAGGTAGAGTAACTGCAGGTTTAAATCAAAGTCTTTAGAAAGCATCCCATTTAGGGATGGGTCAGCACCTTAGTTCAGAGTTCACCTGTGTAGCAAAGTCCATTCAGAGCTAGAAGCAAGACAGGTTGAAGGTAGAAGACAAAGATGGGGGGCTGTAGCAGCTTCCTTTATAGTTTTTTCTCTTCCTGCTGTAAAAAGTCCAGCCCCCTGGAGTTCTGGAGCCACATGGGCAGATCACATGACCATGCATGACTCATATTTGCAGGCAGCAGCCATTATGCCCAGGCTTTCTCTCGTAGACTTTTGTCTGGATTGGAGCATTCCAAGCTCCCAGAGTCCATTGTGTTGCTGATAGTCCCTTAATGGGCCATCAGGCAGCCCAAGCCAAGCTGACGCCCAGTATTCAGGAATCTTCTCCCCCAGCAGAGCACAATATTTGGAAAGACAGACAGTCCAGAGCCAATATTACTGTATACCTCTAACTACAAAACTGATACACACCTATCACTGGCATATTCATAATCAGCCATTCATAACCTGGTTGTAGGCACCCATTATGACCCCCTGTACATAAGATTTGGTGCCACTATAGGACCCTGGTTGCAGCAATGATTTATAGGCTCCCAAATTTTTTCAGTAACGTGACACCCCCATTCACAACCCAGCTGTTACTCACAAAGTGTAATCGATGCAAACTGGGGGATTTTTTTAAAATCGCAATGTCCCTTTTAAATAAAAAATTGATGAGCTTTACATAGCCAGGCACAAGGGGCCCTGAGGCCCTGGACTCGGGCCCAAGACGTTAATTGAGACTTTTTGTAATTTAAGGCTGTGCAAAGTTGTAATTTTGTAACCATTTGTTGTTGTTGCTCTTGGGACCCTAAGCACGTGATTTTATTGCTTATAGGTTAATCCACCATTGACCTGCACCCCCCAGGGCAGAGCCTGGACAGGCCGGGGTGGGGTCGTTGGTCTCCTGCGGGGACAGCAGCTCTGACCCCCCCCCCGGGAGCAGATCCCGGCACTGCGAGATGCCGGGTCCCCTGGACACTTGGGCAGAGTCACCGCCCCTGGGGTTCGCACCGCTACCTGGAGGCGGTGGCTCCTCAGCGGGGCTGGCAGAGCCCAGGGCGGCCCCAGGGCGGCTCCAGCGGGAGCGGGGCCCGGGCCGGGCACGGGGGGGTCATGAAGGTCTCCCCAGTACAGACGCTCCTGCCCCCCCAGCGCCCGGCTCGTCCGCCCCCTGCCCAACGTCACTTCCGGTCCCGGGAGAGTCAGGGACTACATCTCCCAGCCTGCCCCGGGGGCACTTCCGCCTTCTCCAGTGCCAGTAAGGGAGGTTTTCAGCAAGTGAAGTTGCGCATGCTCAGTGCGAGTACTGTTGGGGGGGAGAACAAAGCCCAGAGGTGGGTGAGAGACCCCGGGGGGGCGGCGCTGGGGCTGGGTTGGAAAGTGACTCTCGGCCCCAGGGATCGGGGAGAAGCCTCGGACCTGCCTCAGCTCCAGTGGATCCACCCCCGGCCCTGCTGGAATGGGGGGGCCGAGACTGGGCCCAGCGCGGGGGTCCACTGTGGGGTGGGGGGAGAAGCCGGAGTTGTGGGGGGGAAGGTCAGTGGGACACGGGGGGTTGAACTGTCTCTGTGCAGCCAGGAAATCCCCAGGGGGGAAGTAGGGGGTGGGGAGTTAATTGGATCTGGTCCCTGTTGGTGCCACTCACCTCCCACCCCCCAATACAAATTCTCTCCAGTTCCCCCATTTTCTCTCTGTATCTGACACGTGGCTGTAAAACCTGGGGAGATCCCCCCCTTTTCCCCCTAGTGATCAGCTCGCTCCTCTCTCCTCATTCCCCCTGGTCTCTCTGTAATCCTCAAATGTCCATTTCAAATCCCTTCCCATGTGGGGGATTTTCCCTCCCATGTTATCTGCAGGGATTAGTCCTTGTACAGATCAGCTGGGAAATTGTTGCCCTGAGTTATTCCCCAAAACATGGCTGCCCCTGGATGGGGGATGGGCTGAGATGTCTGTTCTCTGCCAGGGCGGGGAAGGGAGGTGCAGGTGTCCCCCATGGGGACTGTCCAGACCCCAGTTTCCCAATCTTACTTGCTGCTTCTAAACTGCCAGCACATTTGCCCCCAGCCGGTCACCTGCCCATCCCACACTGCTGCCATCTTCCTTAGTCCAGGGAGCCTGCCAGCTCCCTTGCCCTCTTAAAACAGCTCCTCAACTTCTTCCCTATGGCCCATGTGAATGGTGGGGGTGGGGTGGAGAAACCATCACTTTGTGTTTATATATGGGAGAGTAACCTAAAATCCGGTCCAAGAGTCCCCCTTTTCCACTGGTTAATTAATAGCAGTATAAAATCTTGGTGTTAAATATGAGGAGATATTCCTATCTCATAGAGCTGGAAGGATCTTGAAAGGTCAGTGAGTCCAGTCCCCTGCCTACACTAGCAGGACCAAGTACTGTCCCCAACAGATTTTTTGCCTGAGATCCCTAAATAGCCCCCTCAAGGGTTGAACGCACAACCCTAGGTTTAGGGAGGATAATGCTCAAACCACTGAGCTGTCCTTCCCTCCTTTCATGTTATCCAATCTCATTTGTGCCCCATTTTCTCTGCAAAGATTGATATAAAATATCCTAAATCAGTGATCCAACTTTTGTGCTATACTGTGTCCTCTCACACCTGAGGCATGTCCTCCAAAAGGCCGGTGAAGTGTCTGGTTTTGGTGGCTCCGCAGCATTTGTCGCTGTGTCTTCCGAAATGTTGCCACAGGGGAAGCAGGCACTTCAGTGGTTTTTTGGCAGACATACTCCCAGCAGGCAGCATGGCACCCACAGGCAATGGTCCCGTGTAGGGGACCATTGCCTAACATTTGCCCCCTTCTCTGTAGTTGTCCATTTCTAATTGAATATGTCCTGTGATTTTTTCCCTGTCCCTCTAATTATAAAAAACTTAGAGAATCTCAGATTTATACCTTTTCTCAGATTCTTGACTATGGTTATAAAATGTTTTCAAATGTTGCCCATTTCCTCTCTATTCATTTAACCAATATTGATGTGAAACACTCAGGTTTTACTTCATAACAACTAATTCAGCTTCCTGGGTCAGATGCTGAAGTCTCCATTGTGATCTGGAAGACCAGGCATTGCTGCTGTTGCTCCCCCAGTGGGGGTTCTGTGCTGGGACCTGACCTTAGTTAACGCTTCTTCTCTGCCCAGCTCAGGTGATGACTTTCTCTACCTGGGACTAGCCCCCTAGGGCAGCCCTGGGCTCTGTTATTACAAATACTGAGCCACGGACCTCAGTTACCTGCCTGTTCCCTGCTCATTTCTCCTCCCATTAGCAATTGCCAGGAGAAAATCCAACCATGGGGGAACAAAGAACCCAGGAATGGGACTTTCCCAACCAGAGGGGCCGGGAGAGAGGACAGAAGGATAGACTGAAAGGGGCAGTGGTAGAAATGAGTGGGGAGAGAGATTTCCAGCTCTCTACTCCAGTGGTCGCCAACCTTTCGTCCTCAGGGACCACTAAAGTGGTGCGGCTCAGCCCCCCCACCTCGAGCAGCATGGCTCACCCCCTCCCACCTCGAGCAGCATGGCTCGCCCCCCCTACCTCGAGCAGCATGGCTCGCCCCCCCCACCTCGAGCAGCATGGCTCGCCCCCTCCCACCTCAAGCGGCGTGGCTCGGGCCCCCCCGGCTGGACCGGCACGGCGTGGCTCGGGCCCCCCCTGGCTGGACCAGCGCGGCGCGGCCCCTCCCGGCTGGACCAGTGCGGCTCGGCCCCTCCCGGCTGGACCAGTGTGGCTCGGCCCCTCCCGGCTGGACCGCCGCAGCGTGGCTCCCCCCCGGCTGGACCGGTGCGGTTCGGCCCTCCCGGCTGGACCAGTGCAGCTCGGCCCCTCCTGGCTGGACTGGCGCAGCGTGGCTCCCCCCCCTCCGGCTGGACCGGCGCGGCACAGCTTGGGCCCCCCGCTCGAGTGCCTCAGCCCCCCCCTCGCTGGACCGGCCCAGCGCCGCGGACCACTAAAATTTTCCCGTGGACCACCAGTGGTCTGCGGACCACCGGTTGGCGACCGCTGCTCTACTCCACCCAGACACATGTATTGCAGCATCCCTGGGTAGAATCACTTTCCAGTGAACAAGAAAAGGATCAGACTGAGGAAAACCCAGTTTCTGACTCCATATTCCCCCTGCTGGGGTGTGGCTGCCGTGGGGTCAGTGTCCGAGGGAATCCTCCACAGTGACTGCTTTGGTTCTGCTCCTTTCTAGCATCGTGTTCAGAAACTTTGTTACGGGATGGGGGAGGGAGAAGGGAAGTTAAAAATCTCTCTGTGGGCTTAGCCTGGCAGGAGGGGCCAGGTCTTCACTGTAATAAAGAGATAAAGCATTTTCCCAGCATGGCAGACCCTAGGACGCCTGTCTGCAGGGAAAGCTCCTGGGGGAATCTTGATGTGACACTAAGTAAATCCTGTTTTGAAACCTTCACAACTGCCCTTCTCACCCTGCCAGGCTGCAGAATGACGTCCCTGTTTCCCTCCAGTTCATCCCAACTTCCCATGGGAGAGGGGAGAGAAATGGCTGCAGTGGAGCCAATTCAGGTAAGGATTATCAGGGGGTTGCTGGTGGGTTCCTGCAGAAGGGTGGGGACAGAAAACACACCAGAGATGGGAAGGTTTTGCACAGTCTGGTTTGGAGGTTGTAGCAGGGCAGGAAATGCAGAGGGTGGAGAGAGAGAGGAGGACAGGGTGTGACAAAGCAGCTGGGAGCTGTGTAATAAGTGGCCTAGATTCTAGGAACAGACCCATGAAGTTCAGAGGATGAAATACCCTTGTTTATTGAATAGAAAATAATCCACCGACAGGGGTTAGGAAAACAGACAAGACTCCCAGTGCTGGAGCCTGACCCAACTAGTCAGCAGCTGCTGTGAGATATGAAGGGGGCACCCATCAGTTAGGCTTAGGGGACATTCCCCTCCCTTCATATCCAGCTCTTCACAATGAGGAGGGTGTTGGGCTTCCTACCAGGGAGCTGTCCCTGCCCCCTGCTAGAGGCTCCATCTCCTGTGTCAGTCAGTGGTTAGTAGGAGTGTGATGGATCTGCGGGGAGGGGCTCTCTTCATCCCCTCACCATGGTATTTCCTGGATGCTGTGAGTGGGGTGGGACTCTGTTAACTGTGAAATCTACCCAAAGTTTCCATTTCATTGGGAGTGTGAATGGGCAGCAGGTCCTGACTGTAGGACTCTTGCTCTTTCAGGGGCTGGTGTCCTTCGAGGAGGTGGCTGTGTATTTCACCAGGGAAGAGTGGGCTCTGCTGGACCCCACTCAGAGAGCCATCTATAGAGATGTCATGCAGGAGAACTATGAAAATGTGGTCTTTTTGGGTAAGTAGTTTTTTTCCCCTCAATTATTAGAAGCTGTGGGGTTTCTAAAGAACCAGAGTAGTAATAACTTTATACCTTTGTTCGTCATACATGTTTTAACAAGTTTCCCCCCCTTTTTGCCTCATTTCCCACCCACTAGAATAATTTTTGGACATGTGCCTTTTTGATGCCATCAGTCATTTTAAAATTGCATTTAATGTCTCCTTACTGGGTCCATTAATAACTACATTAGTAACTTGAGCTTTCATGCCTTTTCCTCATTGGAAGAGGAAAATATGCCACCTGTAAAATTCTAACTTGAGTAAATAGGTGGATGACTCATGCATGAACATAAGAACATAAGAACGGCCATACTGGGTCAGACCAAAGGTCCATCTAGCCCAGCATCCTGTCTACCGACAGTGGCCAATGCCAGGTGCCCCGGAGTGAGTGAACCTAACAGGTATGATCAAGCGATCTCTCTCCTGCCATCCATCACCCCCCTCTGACAACGCTATACTGGTGTTTATTCCTCACGATACTCTTCTTAGGTAAGTGACCAGTGATATTTTTATTTTAACTGTGCACAGTGTGATATTTAATGGCATCGAAGAGCTTGAGTTTGATAACTGTCATTTCTTGTTTGGTTTTAGATTCGAATAAAATAAACCCACAATGAGTGAGAAAAAGCAACCAAGCATTTTGCATTTCTTTGGTAATACTTCGCGTAAGCGTGAGTTGATCAATGAATCAGAGCCTCCACAGTCCCCGCCAGGCACCATCAGGCAGGACATTAGAACTGGAGGTGGAGAGAAGAAAAAGTTCAAAGTTTCAAGAAAATACGATGGGGACTACTTGAAGTTTGGATTTATTCAAGAACCTGGAAGTGAGCTGGATCCATGGCCGCTTTGTGTTGTGTGTTCTGAGAGTTTATCCAACGATGCCATGAAACCTTCGAAACTCGGCAGGCACTTGCAAACAAAACACCCAGATTTAGCTAAGAAGCCAGTTGAATATTTTCAAAGGATGCGTGCAAATATGCAAAAGCAAATAAGTTCATTAGGAAAAATGACTGTTGAAGATAAGTCCCTAGTAAAGTCTTCTTATTTGATAGCATTTCAAATCGTGAAAGGTAGAAAGCCGTATACAATTGGAGAAGAATTAATTAAGCCTTGCTTGTTACAAGTCTGTGAAGAGGTTTTGGGGAAACAGGCTGTCCAGAAACTGAAAGTAATTCCTGTGTCCGCTAACACTATTAAGCGCAGAATTGAAGACATGGCCGAAGATATTGAAAATCAAGTGATTGAAATGGTGAAAAATTCAACGTTTTATTCAATTCAACTCGACGAATCAACAGACATAACTAACAAGGCACTTCTCCTTTGTTTTGTGAGGTTTGAGTGTCAAGGAGAGGTAAAGGAAGAACTCCTCTGTTCGCTCAACTTGCCAGGTAGAACAACCAGCTCTGAGATTTTCGATGCACTTAATGGTTATTTCCTGAGACATGGTATTGAATGGAAGAAATGTGTTGGGATATGCACAGACGGTGCTGCAAGCATGACTGGGCATCGTTCAGGAGTTGTTACAAAAGTGAAAGATGTTGGACACCCAGACATCTTGTTTACTCATTGTATTATACATCGTGAGCAACTTGCGGCGAAAAGAATGTCTCCAGAACTGCACGAAGTACTCTCTGATGTAATTAAAATTGTAAATGAAATTCGGCACAAAGCGCTCAATTCTCGAATATTTGAGGCACTTTGTGAAGAAATGGGCTCTCAATATACTCATCTTCTTCACGCTGAGGTGAGATGGCTGTCGAGGGGCAAAATACTAACCCGATTGTTCGACCTGCGCCAAGAAGTCAAGTTATTCTTCCAGCAGCAAAATAATTCGAAATTCCAAGATCTCTTGTCCGACAATGATTGGCTAGCCAAGCTTGCATACCTGGCAGATATTTTTTCACTGTTAAATGAGCTAAACACGTCCTTGCAAGGACAGCTTACGGACGTGTTCACACTGCAAGGTAAAATCGATGCATTTCAAAAGAAAATATTGCTGTGGCAAAGGCGGTTGGCTAAAGAAGATCTGCAAATGTTCCCGAATCTTGATGAGTATATGAAAGAGGAGGATGTCAACCGACAGGTAATAACCATTGTTCGACAGCACTTACGATCGCTCACAGAATCTTTTGGCCGTTATTACCCAAAGGAAGAGGACCCCAGACATGGCAATATGTGGGTAATGGATCCATTTTCGGTGAAAATTGAAGACAGCAATTTGAGCATGAAAGAAAAAGAAAGCCTAATCGATCTATCATCCGACGACAGTCTCAAAGCTAAATTCCACTCATCCTCATCAAGACATCATTTTTGGCTCTCTGTAAAAAATGAGTACCCAGTGCTGAGTGAAAAAGCCATCAAAATTTTGATTCCATTTGCAACAACCTCTTTGTGTGAAAAGACATTCTCATCTGTTACGGCAATCAAAAACAAGTACCGCTGTCGGCTTGAAATACAAAAGGCTCTCCGTGTTGCAGTGACGTCATTGGAGCCAAGAATCCATAAACTTATGTCAAACAAGCAGCAACAAATATCACACTAATAATTTTGTTATAATTCAACAAGTGCATTTCATATTAATAAAATGGAACTTTTATGATCATTATTTTATAGATGTTTGTACCTTTTTTAAAAAAATCATGTTAGTGGTCCGCGGGATTCAAAATTGTGAGTTTAGTGGTCCCTGAGGTCCGAAAGGTTGGCGACCACTGCTCTAGTTCACCCATCTTATTATTTAGACTTCTGGCATTTGTGTACAAGCACTTTAAAAACTGGTCACTGTTTGTCTGTCTGCTCTTCCCTGGTGTGTCAGATTCTTTATGTGAAAATTTCTCATCTGATCTGGCCCCTCCTTTATCCTTTTCCATCCTTTCCTGTCTAAAACCTAGAGAATCTCTAACGACAGACCCTCCTGTAAGAGAAGTCTCTATCCGATCCACGTGCTCCTCTGCAGCAATCGGCTTTCCCCCATCTCTTAGTTTAAAAACTGCTCTGCAACCTTTTTAATGTTAAGTGCCAGCAGCCTGGTTCCACTTTGGTTTAGGTCAGGGGTCTCCAAACTTTTCAGCCCGAGGGCCGCATTAACTATCAAATAGGAGTTCGGGGGCCGACAAGATAAGAGGGCGGGGGAAGGCGGGTGTAAGAGGGCTGGGGGGGGCAGGGCCAGCGACAGGAATTTTGGGGCCCCGTACGGCAGACCGTACGCCCCCCCCGGTCTCCCGCCGCCCGTGGGGGCCCCCCCGCCAGTCTCCCACCGCCCGCGGGGGCCCCCCGCCAGTCTCCCACCACCCGCGGCCCCCCCGCCCAGTCTCCTGCCACCTGCGCTCCCCCCCCCGCCTCCCACGCCCCCCCCGCCGATCTCCCGCTGCCTGAGGGCCCCCCGCCGGTCTCCTACCTCCCGCGCCCCTCGCCAATCTCCTGCCTCCCGCGTCCCCCCCGGCCGCGCTCTCGCTCTTCTTCCCTCCCCCCCCCCCCTCCGGCCACGCTCTCGCTCTTCTTCCCTCCCCCCCCCTCCGGCCGTGCTCTCACTCTTCTTCCCTCCCCCCCTCCGGCCGTGCTCTCGCTCTTCTTCCCCCCCCCACGCTCTCGCTCTTCTTGCCTCCCCCCCCGCGCTCTCGCTCTTCTTGCCTCCCCCCCGCGCTCTCGCTCTTCTTGCCTCCCCCCCACGCTCTCGCTCTTCTTGCCTCCCCCCCACGCTCTCGCTCTTCTTGCCTCCCCCCCGCGCTCTCGCTCTTCTTGCCTCCCCCCCCGCTCTCGCTCTTCTTGCCTCCCCCCCGGCGCTCTCGCTCTTCTTGCCTCCCCCCCCGCTCTCGCTCTTCTTGACTCCCCCCCGCGCTCTCGCTCTTCTTGCCTCCCCCCCCGCGCTCTCGCTCTTCTTGCCTCCCCCCCCACGCTCTCGCTCTTTTTGCCTCCCCCCCGCGCTCTCGCTCTTCTTGCCTCCCCCCCGCGCTCTCGCTCTTCTTGCCTCCCCCCCCGCGCTCTTGCTCTTCTTGCCTCCCCCCCCGCGCTCTCGCTCTTCTTGCCTCCCCCCCCACGCTCTCGCTCTTCTTGCCTCCCCCCCGCGCTCTCGCTCTTCTTGCCTCCCCCCCCGTGCTCTCGCTCTTCTTGCCTCCCCCCCCGTGCTCTCGCTCTTCTTGCCTCCCCCCCCGCGCTCTCGCTCTTCTTGCCTCCCCCCCGCGCTCTCGCTCTTCTTGCCTTGCCTTGCCTCGGGCCCCGGCCCCGACTCCACTCTTCTCCGCCGGCTTTGCCTCGTGCCCCGGACCCGGCTCCGCCTCCACTCTTCTCCCCCGGCTCCGCCTCCGCTCTTCTCCCCCCCCCGCCGCTCGCCTTTTACTGACCCCGCCCCTCTCCTTTGGCTGAAAATTAGAACACGGGCCTCAATTGGCCCCCGGGCCGGACTTTGGACGTGCCTGCCGTAGACAAAAAGATCTCCGCGGGCCGGATGAGAGGGCCTCGCGGGCCGCATCCGGCCCGCGGGCCGTAGTTTGGAGACCCCTGGTTTAGGTGGAGCCCATCCTTCCTGTATAGGCTCCCCCCATCCCAAAAGTTTCCCCAGTTCCTAATAAATCGGAATCCTTCCTCTCTACACCATCGTCTCATCCACGCATTGAGACTCTGAAGCTCTGCCTGCCTACCTGGCCCTGCGCGTGGAACTGGAAGCATTTCTGAGAAAGCCACCATAGAGGTCCTGGATTTCAACCTCTTTCCTAGCAACCTAAATTTGGCCTCCAGGACATCTCTCCTACCCTTCCCTATGTCGTTGGTACCTACATGTACCACGACCACCGGCTCCTCCCCAGCACTACTCATAAGTCTATCTAGATGCCTCGATAGATCCGCAACCTTTGCACCAGGCAGGCAAGTCACCATACGGTTCTCCCGATCATCACAAACCCAGCTATCTATATTTCTTATGATCGAATCTCCCATTACTAACAGCTGCCGTTTCCTAATAATTGGAGTTCCCTCCCCTGGCGAGGTGACCTCTGTGCAAGGGGACACCCCACCGTCACCTGGTAGGAGGGTCCCAGCTGTGGGAAGGTTTCCCTCTGCTCCCGTTGACTGCTCTCCTTCCCGAGGCCTTTCATCCTCCCCAACAACACAGGGGCTGTCTGACTGGAGGTGGGACAAGCCTACGATGTCCCTGAAAGTCTCGTCAACATACCTCTCTGCCTCCCTTTGCTCCTCCAGTTCCGCCACCCTGGCCTCCAAAGCCCGTACATGGTCTCTGAGGGCCAGGAGCTCCTTGCACCGAATGCACACATATGCCACCCGCCCATAGGGCAGATAGTCATACATGCTACATTGAGTGCAATAAACTGGATAGCCCCCACTCTGCTGCTGGGCTTCTGCCTCCATCGTCTCTAACAGTGATGTAGGTTAATAGGAATGTTTAAATGAGGGAGTTTAGACTATAGTTTATAGTTTAGGGCACAGGATTTAAAGAGTGACAGTTAGGCCTCCCCTGCTTCCCACTCCCCTTCCCAACTCCCTCTCACAACTCCCCTGTTAGCAGCCCTGTTCGCAAGCTCCCTGGTCACTTGCTGGCTGCTTTATAAAGCCCTGGCCTTCCTGATTAGCCCCACCCCCTGATTAAGGCTCAGCCACTGAACAGAGGCTTCTAAAGGTCACACCAACTGCCACCCAGAGCAGATGGTCCTGCAAACAAACACTCAAACAAACAGACAGAAACACAAGCTCAGCACACAGCAAGTACCCCCAAACACACAGCCACTTACCCCAAGGGTCCTGTATCTGCTCCTTCTTCACCTGGAGAACTCCCTCTCACAACTCCCCTGTTAGCAGCCCTGTTCGCAAGCTTGTGTGACAGTCAGATGAGCTCCTCTTTTGATATGAGAGCACATAATGTTGCCATTCAGGACCCCACGGGTGAAGGGCGAACAGAACTGTGGGAGGGGAGGAGAAGGGGGGAGTAGATAATTCTCAGAGCCAGGACATGGGGAGGGTGTGTGCAGGATTAGAGCTAAGTCAGAGCAGGGAGGGATGAGGTAGTGAGAGACGAGGGAACACGAGAAGGTCCCAACGTGCTGGGAGGTGGTGCCAGCTGAGAGTAACCGGACAAAAGGGAGGGGAGTGTGGAGGAAGGGCACCCAGGAAGTGGGACGGGTGGGTCAGTGGGGGGAAGGAGAAGTTTGGGGATCTAGAGCTGTGGAGGATCCCAGATCTTTAACCCTGCATTCCTCCCTCCCACAGCGCGGCCACTACCCAGGAACAAATGGACACTTTGTTGATGATGTCACAGGGGGTAGTGTAGACTGTACAATTTTTACACCTAAGTATTGGGGTACAACTTGCCCTTGTACCTGGCTACTCAACGTTAATTGAGAAGATGAATTTTGGTGAAACACACAGAAACATGATTTAGTACAGACAGTTATATTTGAAATCATAGGAAAGAATCAATTCACATAAGGTTTAAACTAAGGTAAGTATAGTTAAGAGGGTCTTGCACTGTGCATATTTACAAGTTATGGACACCATTAGAAACAAAGATCAAGGGACAAAGGAGCCCATCAGAAGGGAGGCCCTGCTTCAGTTTACATTGTCTCAGGAACCTGACAAAAGGAAAAAATGGTAACTAGGAGAGGTAATTTATCTGAATCCTTGTGGTAATAAGATGGCTCTGTACAATATCTGTTCTTTTACTCTTTTTACAATAATGTCAATAGCTGCCCCAACCTATATATGGCCTTTGGGACGTCCATAATTAAGCATCAAGCATTAATATTCATGATTTACATCACTTATTTATTAATAATTCCACTATATGAGTGTGTCCAACTGCTGAGCTATTGCATAGCCACCTAATTGCTGAAGCCCGCCTCACTTCCTTCTTTCCAAATCCTGTGGCATAATGCACCTGTTTTTGGTTACTCATTAGTTTCTCAAAATGTGGGTGCAAAATATGACCTGGGATTCTCTCCTTAAGCCTATTCAGGTATATCCCAGACTGTAGCATAATTACTCCCACAAAGCCTCAACCTAATATAAGGTTCTTAACTATAGCAAGCTGAGGCTATGTCTACGCTACCGCAGTAAGTCAACCTATGCTATGCAACTCCAGATATGTGAGTAATGTAGCTGGAGTGGACATACCTTAAGTCGAGGTACCGCAGGGTGCACACTGTGCGGGGTGAATGGGAGAGCATTGGGGTAGAGTCAGGGAGAATACAGGGGTTGACTGGAGAGCAATCTGCAGTTGATTTGGTGGGTCTTTACTAGAACTGCTAAATTGAGCACTGGTGCATTGATCTCAGAGCATCAGTCCTGGCTGTAGTGTGGACCTGCCCTTAATAACCCATTCATCTCCTTGTCCCTCCATGTTTATTCCAAGCTAATAAACAATACTCTGATCATGACATTTTACCTCTAGAGAGGATAAAATTCCCCACAATACATGTGACTAAATCATAGATCATAAAATCAGGTCGCGGTCAACAAGAGTGAGAGTTTGGAGAGAGTCTCTTCTCCCCTCTTCCCATCCTCAGTACCCACAAGCTGTCTTCCCTCCAGGCTCATTTAATCTTTGAGCCTGTCCATCCTGAGGTTGCATGCCCAGTTCTTGTTTCTTACATTCTCCTTTTCCAGAAGAATTAGAGGCTGTTGCTCCTGAATTTTAGTTTTTAATTCCCCAGCCTTCTCCAGACATTTGGGGGGGGAGGGGTGTTAATTCTCCCTCCCATTACACCTGAGTCACCAGATTCCCTAATTCCCCAAAATGTGCTTTGCGATCTTACAGTTCTGGGGTAACTAAGCCTTTGACTGCCTCCATGGTGCTCAAGGAATGTCCTCTCGGGTACCAGGCCTCTAGCCAGCCCCTCTCTATGGGTAGAGACCCACAGGCCACTCCTTTTTGACCAGGGTTTGAGGATTGCAGCTTGTCCACTGTGTTCACTGGACTAACGTCCGGTTCCTGTGCTTTGCTTTCTCTCCCAAGACCTGTGAGCAGAGTGTGTGTGATAGAGGTGGGAGTTTGAGATACAATAACTCCTCACTTAAAGTCAGCCGGGTTAACGTTGTTTCATTGTTACATTGCTGATCAATTAGGGAACATGCTTGTTTAAAGTTGTGCAATGTTCCTTTGTAACATTGTTTGGCAGCCTCCTGCTTTGTCCACTGCTTGCAGGAAGAGCAGCCCATTGCAGCTAGCTGCTGGGGGCTTGTAACCAGGATGGACATGCAGCCCCTCACCAGCTCCCTTAAGTTCTCTGTGCAGCAGCTGCCCAGCAGGTTATCAGTTGCCAGCAGTTGAGATGTCCCTCCCCCCACTGCTGCTCCTGCCCTCTGCCTTGGAGCTGCTCCCAGAAACCTCCTTCTTACTGCGTATGGGGGAGAGGCAGGGGCTAATGTCAGGGTGTCCCCCTCCTCCCTGCCCCTGTACCCTGCTTAACCCTTCTCCATATAGAGCAGGTTGAGGACACGGATGGAGAGATACAGAGAGAGCTTGGGCAGCAGCTGCTGTCTCAACTTCCTGATATACTTAAAAAGACAACGCTATAAGAGTGGATCAGTTTACTTAAAGGGGAGGTGTGTATCTCTCTCTTACTCACTCACACACTGTTTGTCTGTCTTTTATGCTTTCTCCCCTCCCTCTCCATTTGTGCTGCCTTGCTGAGTATGAGAGACTACATACAATTAACAACAATTTGTTAATCCTTGAGGGCTCAGCTGAGTCCTAGTTCATCATTTAGCAGCAAAGCATTCCCTGGGAGATACCCCAGCCTCTTCCACCCAACCAAGCTACACAATCAGCATTGCTGTGAACAGTGTTAAATTGTTTGTTTAAAACATATACTGTGTATGTGTATGTATATACATAATTGTTTGTTTAAAACATATACTCTGTGTGTGTGTGTGTGTGTGTGTGTGTGTGTGTGTGTGTGTGTATATATAGTTTATAGTTATAGTTATAGTTATAGTTTTTTGTCTGGTGAAAAATATTGCCTGTAACCTAACTCCCCCATTTACATTAATTCTTATGGGGAAATTGGATTTGCTTACCTTCATTTCACTTGAAGTCCCAATTTCCAGGAACATAACTACAATGTTAAGTGAGGAGTTACTGTACTTCTGTGATAGTGATACATACCTCAGTTTCCCTCTTTGATTGGTATTGCTATGATTAGAAAAAGCAGGTGACATGAGGTGTTTTGTGATATAGCTGTCATGGGGTGATATGAATGGGTCATTAAGGACTGGCTGGGACCAACCTACATCAATGGAAAACACAACAGAGACAAAGGAATAATTGTCACCTCTCCATGGGAGGATTTCAGCCTGGCTGAGTGAAGCATATATGGTCTCATTATGTTTTTGGGAGCAGGAACAACTGGGCTCTCAGACACAGGGAGCTCCACTGGAGCGAAAACAAATAGATGGACACAGTGATAGAAAACAGTTTGGTTTCCTACAGCAGCATGACTCAAGGACATTGGCCAGTATGAATTCTTTGCTTCTCTGTGTTAATCGAAGGGCTTTCCAATGCTGTGTTCTAGTTGATTAATACAGTGGTTGTCAAACTGGGGTGTGCACACCCCTGGGGGCACGCGAGACCCTGGCACTGACACTGAGCCCACCCAGAAGACTGCTGAACTCCCGGGTGGGCTATTTTGGTCCCACTGAAATACTGCCGCTGCCGTCAGCTTCCGGTTTTTGCGGTGGCATTTCGGCAGACATACTCGCCCTGGGGACTGCCAGACTTTTCCCTCCATGGAAAGGGGCCACGGGGCAAAATGTTTGCAGACCCTAGATTAATAAACCTTTCTATGTGTTAAAAGTTTGCTCAGTGTTGCAGCAAAAGCTTGCTCTGTGCATTGAATGAGGAACAGTCTCTGAACAGAAGATTTGTTCAGCTGGACCTGCTGGCAGAGCTCCCAGGTTCACATAGGAGTGTTGAAGACAGAGGCTCAGTATCTGGTGTTGAAGCTGCATGGTCTATCCTTGTGGAATAGTGGGACACCATGGGGATCTAGTGCACTCAAGGGGCATCTCCCAAGGACTGGTTAACAGCCAGGGAATTGTACAACTCCTGTGGATCCATCCCAGTGTCAGTGTGGGGAAAAGATCTAAAACAAGAAACTGTTGACACATCCAAGAGCAGGTGTGAATGCCGTCCACTCTGCAGCATGATGAGGGAGCCTGGTGTCCCACTGCCAAGTGCCCCGCCTCCCCAGGGGAAGCTGAACAGTGGTTTTGCAGAGCCCAGACTTGTATGAAGAGGGAAGAAATTGGCAGCAAGTCTCAACAGCAGCCAACCCCCAGCTTTTGCCCTGCACCCTGGGGAGAAGTCAGGTGGCTCCAGGCAGAAATCTGGGGGGGTTGTGACCCTGCATGCCCCACCCACCCTCTGTTCAGCAATTCCAGATATGAAGGGTGATTCCAGAAATGAGGAGTAATTTTTTGGGGGGATGCAGTAATTGCTGCAATTTCCAGAAAACACTGGCCCCAGTCATAACATGAAATATGATAGTCTCAAGATATAGGCCTGTGTTCATCAGATCTCTCATTCTGCCTTCACATAGTTCACTCTGCTGGTGGGTTCTACCCCTTCCCCCATTCTGTGTCTGTCTTGTCTATTTAGATGGTAAATTCTTCAGGACATGGGCCTTCTACTATTTTGGGTTTGTTCTGTGCCTAGCACAATGGGGGTCCATGGTTAGTTGGCCCTTTGGCACTAAGGTCATGAATATTATTTATAATAACTCTCCTGCCACTCTGAGCCACAGAAGATGGTCTTGGGATGTTTCTACTTAAAAATGAGCTGGGGTTAAAACCATGGAATATTCCTTGTGATAAGTATCCCACAAATTCGATGGACCTTCCTTGTTTTCTTTGCCTTCAACAGGGTTTTCAGTTTCCAAACCTGATGTGATCTCACAGCTGGAACGAGGGGAAGAGCCGTGGATCTCAGACCTCTATAGCTCTGAGAAAAAAATACTCCTGAGAGCTGCCTGCACAGGTGGGGAATTGGTTTAACCAACTCAAAAAGTGTCCATGTATACAGTGTGACAAAGCTCTGTCCTTATTTCCATGGATCCTGCATTTCCTGGTCAATTTAACTAGCCTCAGAGGCTCACTGTAACCCTCCACGTAGCCCTTCTCTCTCTAGAGACAAGGTCACAGCCTATTGAGCCATTTTCATCATAAGCCAGTAAGGAGAAGCTATCCTTCCTGGCACAGTCTCTGTTGTCTCGAAATCTCAGTGATTAATTAGGGGAGGTAGAAAGCTGGAGCCATAGAAGGTCCGCCTTCTACTCCAGGCTCCAGCCCAGGGACCCTAATACTATCAGCTAAGTTGGCTGACCTTTTAGCCCCAAAACACAATACAGTTCCCTGGGCTACTTCCCCACAGCAGTCCCCGCTTCTTCAAGCTCCACTTCACCCTTACCACAGGGTCCCCTTCCTCGCATATGATATGTTGTCTACCACTCAGTCTCACCAACAGCACAACCTCCTCTCACAGCTCCTGACATCCACCTCCACCTGACTAACTGGGAGGTTTTTAACTGGTTTCAGCCAGTCCCTGATTGGCTTCAGGTGTCCCAATCAGGCTAGCTATTTCTACTGCTTTCTGGAAGGTTTCTAATTGGCCCCAGGTGTCTGGATTATCCAGGAACAACTGCCATTTGGTTCCAGTGGTACCAGGGATTTGTTTAGCCTGGAACTAACATATCTTAATAACATTCCTTATCACTTTCCTATAGCCATCCGGCCTTGCCCCATCACAACAGGAAACATTTGTGATGCCCTCCAAAGACCCTGTGAGTTCTCCACATTCAGGATTGTTCCCTGCCGATGTGGAATCATTAGGCAGAGGTCATTCATGGCTTCCCATGTATCCTGACTGACAGTTGGCAGCAGGTCCCTTCCTAATCTCACTTTCCCTTTAGAGTTCTCATGAGATGCACAGCCAGAACTGATCCCTTCCTCTCTCTCCTCTGGAGAAGGGTTTGGAGAAAATTAGCTCCTCATAGAGTTGATCTCTTTCATACATACAGGCATTTTGCATCTTAGGTGGATTTAACATAAGCAATTTCCACTTTAAGTGGTCAACCAAAAAAAAAAAGAAATGGAAAACTAAAAGTATAAAAATTTTCTTTAGGGCGGATGATTTTGCCTACCATTCAGATCAATGAGGTTTGGGCTATACACGGTTTCAGCTTTACCTGGAAAAAGTGGACAAGAAACCTCACGTAAGACGCAATATGCCTGTACTTTGGGGTTTTTTGCACCTTTTTCCATTTCTGTCTCTGAGATTTATTTTCTCTCCAATGCAGGGAGTGACCTATGTCTGGATTCTCTCTGTCTCCCATCAGTTGATGGGATGGTGAGTAAGAGCAAGGAGACACCCAAACAGGAAGATGCTGAGCAAGGAGAACCACATGGAACATTATCAGGAAGATCCAAAGGGAATTATTTTGGGAGTTGTGCACTCCCAGAGAAACCAAAAGCCTGTAAAACTCAGCACATGCCAGAGCAAAACTTCAATAACCATTCAAACTTTATTACATGTGAGAGCATCAACTTGGAAGAGACACATTACGCATGCCATGAGTGTGGGAAAAGCTTCAATGGGAGCTCAGACCTTATCACACATAGGAGAATCCACAGGGGAGAGATACCCTACCCGTGCTCTGAGTGTGGGAAAAGCTTCAATCGGATCTCAGACCTTATCACACATAAGAGAATCCATATAGGTGAGAAACCATATCGATGCTCTGAGTGTGGGAAAAGCTTCAATCGGAGATCAGACCTTATCACACATAAGAGAATACACACAGGTGTGAAACCTTATGAATGCTCTGAGTGTGGAAAATGCTTCAGTAGGACCTCACACCTTATCACACATAGGGGAATCCACAGGGGCGAGATACCCTACATGTGTTCTGAGTGTGGGAAATGCTTCAATCGGAGATCACACCTTATCAGACATAGGAAAATCCACACAGATGAGAAACCTTATGGATGCTCTGAGTGTGGGAAATGCTTCAGTATGAACTCAGACCTTATCAGACATAGGAAAATCCACACAGGCGAGAAACCTTTTGAATGCTCTGAGTGTGGGAAATGCTTCAAACAGAGCTCACACCTTATCACACATAAGAGAATCCATACAGGTGAGAAACCATATCGATGCTCTGAGTGTGGGAAAAGCTTCAATCAGCTCTCACACCTTATCACACATAAGAGAATCCATACAGGTGAGAAACCATTTCGATGCTCTGAGTGTGGGAAAAGGTTCAATCGGAGATCAAAACTTACAACACATGAGAGAATACACACAGGTGTGAAACCTTATGAATGCTCTGAGTGTGGAAAATGCTTCAATCGGAGCTCAGACCTTATCCAACATAGGAGAATCCACAGGGGAGAGATACCTTACCCATGCTCTGAGTGTGGGAAATGCTTCAGTCGGATCTCAGACCATATCACACATAAGAGAATCCATACGGGTGAGAAACCATATCGATGCTCTGAGTGTGGGAAAAGCTTCAATCTGAACTCAGAACTTATCACACATCACAGAATCCACACAGGCGAGAAATCTTTTGAATGCTCTGAGTGTGGGAAATGCTTCAATCAGAGCTCAGACCTTATCACACATAGGAGAATCCACAGGGGAGAGAGACCCTACATGTGTTCTGAGTGTGGGAAATGCTTCAATCGGAGATCACACCTTATCAGACATAGGAAAATCCACACAGGTGAGAAACCTTATGGATGCTCTGAGTGTGGGAAATGCTTCAGTATGAACTCAGACCTTATCAGACATAGGAAAATCCACACAGGCGAGAAACCTTTTGAATGCTCTGAGTGTGGGAAATGCTTCAAACAGAGCTCACACCTTATCACACATAAGAGAATCCATACAGGTGAGAAACCATATCGATGCTCTGAGTGTGGGAAAAGCTTCAATCGGCTCTCACACCTTATCACACATAAGAGAATCCATACAGGTGAGAAACCATATCGATGCTCTGAGTGTGGGAAAAGGTTCAATCGGAGATCAAACCTTACAACACATGAGAGAATACACACAGGTGTGAAACCTTATGAATGCTCTGAGTGTGGAAAATGCTTCAATCGGAGCTCAGACCTTATCCCACATAGGAGAATCCACAGGGGAGAGATCCCCTACCCATGCTCTGAGTGTGGGAAATGCTTCAATCGGATCTCAAACCTTATCACACATAAGAGAATCCATACAGGTGAGAAACCATATCGATGCTCTGAGTGTGGGAAAAGCTTCAATCGGATCTCAGACCTTACAAAACATGAGAGATTACACACAGGTGTGAAACTTTATGAATGCTCTGAGTGTGGAAAATGCTTCAATCGGAGCTCAGACCTTATCACACATAGGAGAATCCACAGGGGAGAGATACCCTACACGTGTTCTGAGTGTGGGAAATGCTTCAATCGGAGATCACACCTTATCAGACATAGGAAAATCCACACAGGTGAGAAACCTTATGGATGCTCTGAGTGTGGGAAATGCTTCAGTCTGAACTCAGACCTTATCACACACCACAGAATCCACACAGGCGAGAAACCTTTTGAATGCTCTGAGTGTGGAAAATGCTTCAATCGGAGCTCAGACCTTATCACACATAGGAGAATCCACAGGGGAGAGATACCCTACACGTGTTCTGAGTGTGGGAAATGCTTCAATCGGAGATCACACCTTATCAGACATAGGAAAATCCACACAGGTGAGAAACCTTATGGATGCTCTCAGTGTGGGAAATGCTTCAGTATGAACTCAGACCTTATCAGACATAGGAAAATCCACACAGGCGAGAAACCTTTTGAATGCTCTGAGTGTGGGAAATGCTTCAAACAGAGCTCACACCTTATCACACATAAGAGAATCCATACAGGTGAGAAACCATATCGATGCTCTGAGTGTGGGAAAAGCTTCAATCAGCTCTCACACCTTATCAGACATAAGAGAATCCATACAGGTGAGAAACCATTTTGATGCTCTGAGTGTGGGAAAAGGTTCAATCAGAGATCAAACCTTATCACACATTAGAGAATCCATAGCAGAGAGACACCCTAAACCAATGGTCCCCAGTCTTTCTATGACTAATAGCACCTTCATGTTTTCAGATTTGTGGGGGGCACCACAATTTTTCAAGGCTTATTTTTTATTTGTAGATTAAATAATACAAAAAAACCCATAGTATTAAATATGTACTATATAAATCCATATGATTAAAAACGTAATTTTACATGTTAAAGTATTAATTAAATTATTTGGCTATTACTCTTTCACCTTACCATATAAATTTGCTCTTTTTTGTCTACCTGTAAGAAAAAATTAAGGAGTTTTTACAAAATAAGTATCTTAAACAGTTTTCATATTATTTATTTTAAAAAAAGTAAAGCTGTTGAAATGCTGGTCCAAATAGATGTACTATTCTTACTTTAACATATCCAGTTAAGGTTAATTTAAAAATATTCTTTGTATTGTTACTTGTATCTGGATTTCAATAAACAAATATGAAAAAACTTAAACAAAAGTTAATCATATGCACTCATCAGCACTTAATAGAAAATAGGCATCATTAATTCACTTGGTTTTTCTAATAAAGTCAGGGTGATTTTTGGCACTGCATTTCTTCAGCCAATTTTTCATAGTTGGAAGAGTAGGATGATGTTCCAATTCATAAGCAATCGTCAAGATGGGCATCTGTAAACTGAGATCTGTATTTGAATTTATGATGTTCATTGTTGAAAACAGAACTTTGCATAGATAAGTGAAACCAAAATAAGATTTTATTTTGTATGCTACATTTTTTAAGGCAGGAAACTTTTTTTAATCAACCAGATTCCAAAAATTTTCATCTGTTGTGTAGGATTTTTAGAACAATATCATTTTGAAGGTTCAAAATCTCCAGTTCCACTTCTTCTGTTCTTACTTGAATGAGACTCACAATTTATGTAGCCATTTCTGTTACCTCAATTTGACAAGTGAAAGGATTTACAAGAAAGGCAACTACAGGCTCAATGATGGTGAACTGTTGAAATCTCTTTTCAAAGTGTTCCAGAACTGTTTGAATGTGGATAACAAATGGTGATGAGTTAAAATCACTGTCTCATAGAATTTTCTTCATACTTGGGAAATGTACAAGAGACTTTGTCTTCATATGTGACATCCAGAGGATGAGTTTTGCTTTGAATGATTTTACAGAACCTATCATTTGAGGCACGTTTGTCTTTTCCCTGGAGCTCAAGATTTAAAATGTTCAATTTGGCAGTGATGTCAGCAAGAAAATCAAGTCCATTAACCACCTGGAGTTTTCTAGTTGCTCTTAGTTCTGACTTGTGGACTTCAGAAATTCTTTGATTAGGCTTTAAAAATTGCAAGAACTTTACCTTTGCTCAGCCATTGTATTTGTGTGTGCAAGATAACATCAGATTGTTTATCATCATTGTCTTCCAACAGGGCTTTAAAAACAGTGTTGCAAAGGTTTCGCTTGAATAGAGTTAATTATTTTACTAATGACATTCATCACGTGTTGAAAAGAAATAACTTTGCTGTACAAAGCTTCTTGGTGGATAATGCAATGATAACAAAGTTCGGAGAGCATTAATTCTACTTGCAGAGTGCAATGAATCCTTTGACGCTGCTCATCATTGCTGGTTCCCCATCCGTGGTGATTGCAGACAGCTTGTGTAATGGCATACTAACTGATGTTGTGTATGATTTTAATAAATTATATATATCCTTACTCTGTGTTCACCCTTTCATAGGCAATATTTTTAGTAACTCTTCTTTTACGATGAAGTAACTAAACACCATCCTCACCATAACATTGTGCTGTATCTGATATATCTGTCAACTCATTGAACTGCAATGAAAATCAGTCACATATTTACAAGTCATCCTTTAGCTGTTTGCATGTCACTTGAAATTGCATGTATTCTTGTAACTGTGTTATCTGATAACTGCAAGTCTGTAGGGTAAGGAAGAAAAATGTATGGGCATATGCTAGGCAAGGCAATTCACTTCTATCACGTCTCCATGCGAACACATTGTGGCCAAGGTTATCGACCTAGAGAATGGCCTTGCCTCCTCCGTCTTATGTCATGTGCATGGGAACCGGAGCTTATCTTGCAGCTTCTAGTCTGAGTGAAACTGGGCTTGTGTGAAACCAGACAGGTAAACTGAGGCATGATTGCAAAACGTGTCATTAGCTATTCTTGAGTTATGTATGAGATGCAAATGTGCAAGTGTATTTATATGTCTGAGCCCTCTTGTATGATGGTGTGGCGGGGTGACCACCCGCCCCCTGCAGAAAGGGGCTTGGAAAAGCCCCTTAAGGGGTTTGAAAAGCCCAGGAAGGGGGTTTGAGGCTGGGAGCTAGCAGTCTTCCAGGCCTGATTGGGGAGTGGGTCGAGCTGGGAGGCCATACCCCAAACACTCCCAAGCCTGTATATAAGGGCTGGGAGGGTGAGACAAAGAGAGTCTCCACTGCATTCAGAGGGAGACAGGCCTGACTGCAGGGAGCTTCAGCCAGGTGTCACATTACTGGAATAATTTGGTACCATATAGATCATTGGGGTACCAAATATGTGAAGGGGGTCATAACATGATTAGGGAAATATTCAGTGTAATTACCCCAGGTGGCCACCTAGTGCTGTCACTGTTGCTCCCTGAGGAAAGCCCCCCCTGCACGCAGCCCCCTGAAGTGGGGGGGCATGAGGGGGTGGGGCCTGGCAAGATGCGTGCGCAGCCCCCTCCAGCGCAGGGGGGGGCGCGAGGGGGTGGGGCCTGGCAGGATGCGCGTGCATCCCCCTCCAGCATGGGAGGGGCAGTGCGATGGGGCAGGGCCTGGTGGGATGCACGTGCAGCCCCCTGCAGCGCGAGGGGGCAGGGCCTGGCGGGATGTGTGCACCGCATCCCGCCAGGCTCCGACCCCCCCCAGCCCACAACAACCCGCCTTCTCCTCCCCCGCCTGCAACCTTCCCCGACCCCCCCCACCCACCTACAACCCTCCCCGACCCCCCCAGCCCACAACAACCCGCCTTCTCCCCCCCGCCTGCAACCTTCCCCGACCCCACCCACCCACCTACAACCCTCCCCGACCCCCCCAACCCACAACAACCCGCCTTCTCACCCCCCGCCTGCAACCTTCCCCGACCCCCCTCACCTACAGCCCTCCCCGACCCCCCCCAGCCCACAACAACCCGCCTTCTCCCCCCCGCCCGCAACCTTCCCCAACCCCCCTAACCCACAACAACCCGCCTTCTCCCCCCCGCCGCCAACCTTCCCCGACCACCCCCACCCACCTACAACCCTCCCCGACTACCCCCAGCCCACAACAACCCGCCTTCTCCCCCCACGCCTGCAACCCTCCCCGACCCCCCCCAACCCACAACAACCCGCCTTCTCCCCCCCGCCTGCAACCTTCCCCGACCCCCCCAACCCACAACAACCCACCTTCTCCCCCCCGGCCCGCAAACTTACCTGACCCCCCCACGACCTTCCTCAACCCCCCCACCTACAACCCTCCCCGACCCCCCGGACCCATGTACAACCCTCCCCGACCCCCCCAACCCACAACAACCCGCCTTCTCCCCCTCCGCCTGCAAACTTCCCCGACCGCCCCACCCACCTACAGCCCTCCCCGACCCCCCCAACCCACAACATACCGCCTTCTCCCCCCCGCCTGCAACCTTCCCCGACCCCCCCCACGACCTTCCTCAACCCGCCGACCTACAACCCTCTCCGACCCCCCCAACCATCTACAACCCTCCCCGACCCCCCCAACCCACAACAACCCGCCTTCTCACCCCCCCGCCTGCAACCTTCCCCGACCCCCCTCACCTACAACCCTCCCCGACCCCCCCAAGCCCACAACAACCCGCCTTCTCTCCCCCCGCCCGCAACCTTCCCCGACACCCCCAACCCACAACAACCCGCCTTCTCCCCCCACCTGCAACCTTCCCCGACCCCCCCACCCACCTACAACCCTCCCTGACCCCCCCCACGACCTTCTTCAACCCGCCCACCTACAACCTTCCCCGACACCCCCAGCCCACAACAACCCGCCTTCTCCCCCCCGCCTGCAACCTTCCGCGACGCCCCCCCACCTACAACCCTCCCCGACCCCCGCAACCCACAACAACCCGCCTTCTCACCCCCCCGCCTGCAACCTTCCCCGACCCCCCTCACCTACAACCCTCCCTGACCCCCCCAGCCCACAACAACCGCCTTCTCCCCCCCCGCCCGCAACCTTCCCCGACCCCCCCAACCCACAACAACCCGCCTTCTCCCCCCCGCCTACAACCCTCCCCGACCCCCCCCAGCCCACAACAACCCACCTTCTCCCCCCCGCCTGCAACCTTCCCCGACCCCCCCACCCACCTACAACCCTCCCCGACCCCCCCAACCCACAACAACCCGCCTTCTCCCCCCCGCCCGCAACCTTACCCGACCCCCCACCACCTTCCTCAACCCTCCCGCCTGCAACCTTCCCCGACCCCCCTCACCTACAACCCTCCCCGACCCCCCCAGCCCACAACAACCCGCTTTCTCACCCCCCCACACCTACAACCTCCCCCGACCCCCCCATCTACAACAACCCGCCTTCTCGCCCCCCCTGCCCGCAACCTTCCCCGAGCCCCCCACAACAACCCGCCTTCTCGCCCCCCCTCCCCGATCCCCCCACCCACCTACAACCCTCCACGACCCCCCCCAGCCCACAACAACCCGCCTTCTCCCCCCCCACCTGCAACCTTCTCCGACCCCCCCCCACCTACAACCCTGCCCGACCCCCCCCAGCCCACAACAACCCGCCTTCTCGCCCCTCGCCTGCAACCCTCCCCGACCCCCCCAACCCACAACAACCCGCGTTCTCCCCCCCGCCTGCATCCTTCCCCGACCCCCCCACGACCTTCCTCAACCCGCCCACCTACAACCTTCCCCGACCCCCCAAACCCACAACAACCCGCCTTCTCCCCCCCCACCCGCAACCTTACCCGACCCCCCCACGACCTTCCTCAACCCCCCACCTACAACCCTCCCCGACCCCCCCAACCCCAACAACCCGCCTTCTCACCGCCCCGCCTGCAACCTTCCCCGACCCCCCTCACCTACAGCCCTCCCTGACCCCCCCAACCCACAACAACCCGCCTTCTCACCCCCCTCCCGCAACCTTCCCCGACCCTCCACAACCCACAACAACCCGCCTTCTCCCCCCCGCCCGCAACCTTCCCCGACCCCCCACAACCCACAACAACCCGCCTTCTCCCCCACGCCTGCAACCTTCCCCGACCCCCCCAGCCCACAACAACCCGCCTTCTCGCCCCCCGCCTGCAACCTTCCCCGACCCCTCCCACCTACAACCCTCCCCGACCCCCCCACGACCTTCTTCAACCCTCCCCACCTACAACCTTCCCCGACCCCCCCAACCCACAACAACCCACCTTCTCGCCCCTCCTCCCCGACCCCCCCCACCTACAACCTTCCCCGACCCCCCCAGCCCACAAGTACCCGCCCTCTCACCCCCCACCTATAACCTCCCCCGAGCCCCCGCGCCTGCAACCTTCCCCGACCTCCCCTACAACCCTCCCCGACCCCCCGATCCACAACCTTCCCCGACCACCCCCAGCCCACAACAACCCACCCTCTCACCCCCCACCTATAACCTCCCCCAAGCCCCCCCACCTACAACCCTCCCCGACCCCCCCAGCCCACAACAACCCGCCTTCTCACCCCCCACCTACAATGTCTCCCGACCCCCCCCAGCCCACAACAACCCGCCTTCTCACCCCCCCAGCCAACAACAACCCGCCTTCTCACCCCCCCACCTACAATGTTCCCCGACCCCCCCAACCCACAACAACATGCCTTCTCGCCCCCCGCCTGCAACCTTCCCCGACCCACCACCCCACAGACAACCCTCCCCGACCCCCCCAACCCACAACAACCCATCTTCTCGCCCCTCCTCCCCGACCCCCCTCCACCTACAACCTTCCCCGACCCCCCCAGCCCACAAGTACCCGCCTTCTCGCCCCCCCGCCCGCAACCCTCCCCGACCCCTCCCCCACCTACAACCTTCCCCGACCCCTCCCCAGCCCACAAGAACCCGCCTTCTCACCCCACCTACAACCCTCCCCGACCCCCCCCTACAACCCTCTCCGACCCCCCCTACAACCCTCCCCGACATCCCCCCCCACCTACAACCCTCCCCGATCCCCCCAACCCACAACAACCTGCCTTCTCGCCCCCCCCGCCCGCAACCTTCCCCGACCCCCCCAACACCTTCCTCAACCCCCCCACCTACAACCTTCCCCGACCCCCCAACCCACAACTACCCGCCTTCTCGCCCCCCCGACCACAACCTTACCCGACCCCCCCACCACCTTCCTCAACCCCCCCACCTACAACCTTCCCCGACCCCCCAACCCACAACAACCTGCCTTCTCACCCCCCCGCCTGACACCTTCCCCGACCCCCCTCACCTACAACCCTCCCCGACCCCCCCCAGCCCACAACAACCCGCCTTCTCACCCCCCCAAACCTACAACCTCCCCTGACCCCCCCCATCTACAACAACCCGCCTTCTCGCCCCCGACCTGCAACCCTCCCCGACCCCCCCAACACACAACAACCCGCCTTCTCGCCCCCCGCCTGCAACCCTCCCCGACCCCCCCAACCAACAACAACCCGCCTTCTCACCCCCCCACCTGCAACCTTCCCCGACCCCCCTCACCTACAACCTTCCCCGACCCCCCCAGCCCACAACAACCCGCCTTCTCACCCCCCCACACCTACAACCTCCCCCGACCCCCCCATCTACAACAACCCGCCTTTTCGCCCTCCCCTGCCCGCAACCTTCCCCGACCCCCCCCACAACAACCCGCCTTCTCGCCCCCCCTCCCCGATCCCCCCACCCACCTACAACCGTCCCCGACCCCCCCAGCCCACAACAACCTGCCTTCTCCCCCCCCGCCTACAACCTTCCCCGACACCCCCCACCCACCTACAACCCTGCCCGACCTCCCCCAGCCCACAACAACCCGCCTTCTCGCCCCCCGCCTGCAACCCTCTCCGACCCCCCCAAACCAAAACAACCCGCCTTCTCGCCCCCCGCCTGCAACCCTCCCCGACCCCCCCAACACACAACAACCCGCCTTCTCGCCCCCTGCCTGCAACCCTCCCCGACCCCCCCAACCCACAACAACCCGCCTTCTCACCCCCCCACCTGCAACCTTCCCCGACCCCCCTCACCTACAACCCTCCCCGACCCCCCCCAGGCCACAACAACCCGCCTTCTCCCCCCCCGCGTGCAACCTTCCCCGACCCCCCCCACCTACAGCCCTCCCTGACCCCCCCAACCCACAACAACCCGCCTTCTCACCCCCCCTGCCTGCAACCTTCCCCGACCCCCCCAACCCACAACAACCCGCCTTCTCCCCCCCCACCCGCAACCTTCCCCGACCCCCCACAACCCACAACAACCCGCCTTCTCCCCCCCGCCTGCAACCTTCCCCGACCCCCCACCCACCCACCTACAACCCTCCCCGACCCCCCCACGACCTTATTCAACCCTCCCCACCTACAACCTTCCCCGACCCCCCCAACCCACAACAACCCGCCTTCTCGCCCCTCCTCCCCGACCCCCCCCACCTACAAGCTTCCCCGACCCCCCCAGCCCACAAGAACCTGCCCTCTCACCCCCCACCTACAACCCTCCCCGACCCCCCCACCTACAACCCTCCCCGACCCCCCCAGCCCACAACAACTTGCCTTCTCACCCCCCCACCTACAACGTCTCCCGACCCCCCAGCCCACAACAACCCGCCTTCTCGCCCCCCCACCTACAACCTCCCCCGACCCCCCCAGCCCACAACAACCCGCCTTCTCACCCCCCCACCTACAACGTTCCCCGACCCCCCCAACCCACAACAACATGCCTTCTCGCCCCCCCGCCTGCAACCTTCCCCGACCCACCCCCCCACAGACAACCCTCCCCGACCCCCCCAACCCACAACAACCTGCCTTCTCGCCCCTCCTCCCCGACCCCCCTCCACCTACAACCTTCCCCGACCCCCCCAGCCCACAAGTACCCGCCTTCTCGCCCCCCTGCCCGCAACCCTCCCCGACCCCTCCCCCACCTACAACCTTCCCCGACCCCTCCCCAGCCCACAAGAACCCTCCCCGACCCCCCCTACAACCCTCCCCGACCCCCCCCTACAACCCTCCCCAAACCCCCCCACCTACAACCCTCCCCGACACCCCCCCCACCTACAACCCTCCCCGACACCCCCAACCCACAACAACCTGCCTTCTCGCCCCCCCCCGCAACCTTACCCGACCCCCCCCACCACCTTCCTCAACCCCCCCACCTACAACCTTCCCTGACCCCCCAACCCACAACAACCCGCCTTCTCGCCCCCCCCGCCCGCAACCTTACCCGACCCCCCCACCACCTTCCTCAACCCCCCCACCTACAACCTTCCCCAACCCCCCAACCCCCAACAACCCGCCTTCTCACCCCCCCGCCTGCAACCTTCCCCGACCCCCCTCACCTACAACCCTCCCCGACCCCCCCAGCCCACAACAACCCGCCTTCTCCCCCCCCCGCCTGCAACCTTCCCCGACCCCCCCCACCCACCTACAACCCTCCCCGACCCCCCCACAACCTTCTTCAATGCCCCCACGTACAACCTTCCCCGACCCCCGCCCAACCCACAACAACCCGCCTTATCGCCCCCCGCCTGCAACCTTCCCCGACCCCCCCACCTACAACCCTCCCCGACCCCCCCCACGACCTTCTTCAACCCCCCCACCTACAACCTTCCCCCACCCCCCCAACCCACAACAACCCGTCTTCTCACCGCTCCTCCCCGACCCCCCCCACCTACAACCTTTCCCGACACCCCCCCCACCTACAACCTTTCCCGACACCCCCCCCACCTACAACCCTCCCCGACACCCCCCCCACCTACAACCCTCCCCGACCCCCCCAACCCACAACAACCTGCCTTCTCGCCCCCCCGCCTGCAACCTTACCCGACCCCCCCCCACCTTCCTCAACCCCCCCACCTACAACCTTCCCCGACCCCCCAACCCACAACAACCCGCCTTCTCGCCCCCCCCGCCCGCAACCTTACCCGACCCCCCCCCACCACCTTCCTCAACCCCCCCACCTACAACCTTCCCCAACCCCCCAACCCACAACAACCCACTTTCTCACCCCCCCGCCTGCAACCTTCCCCGACCCCCCTCACCTACAATCCTCCCCGACCCCCCCCAGCCCACAACAACCCGCCTTCTCACCCCCCCACACCTAGAACCTCCCCCGACCCCCCATCTACAACAACCCGCCTTCTCGCCCCCCCAGCCCGCAACCTTCCCCGACCCCCCCCCCACAACAACCCGCCTTCTCGCCCCCCCTCCCCGATCCCCCCACCCACCTACAACCCTCCCCGACCCCCCCAGCCCACAACAACCCGCTGTGGCAGGGTGGGCCTGACCCAGCCTGCCGCCCCTTTAAGAGGGAGAAAAGCCCTCTGCAAACCTCCCTTGCAGGAAGGCTAATCAGTCACCTAGCTTGCAGGGCAATCAGCCTGGATGAGTGGCACCTGGCAGCCTCTTCAGGGGGATAAAAGGCCTGCCAGGAAGCAAGCCCAGTGTGGTGGGGATGGTATAGAGTGTGGAGTGTGTCAGAGCTGTGTTTGGAGTTGTAAGCTGTAGCTGAACTATATAGAGTTGATAGAGCTGCAAGCTGAAGGACTGAACTGTACAAACTGTATGTATTGGTGGTGGGGGCCTGCACTGTGAATAAAGAGCACTGGTTGGAGCAAAAGAAGGGTTTCCTGCTGTGTTCCTGAGGGGAGTGAGAAGGCGGTCTGTCACAAGTGGTGTCAGAGGTGGGATCGCTACACCAGCAGCACAACTGGTGGCCCCGAGATGGAGGGAACCCTGCAGTGGCTTGTGGAGCAGCAAAAACAGACCCAGCAGGCCATGCACGCCTTGCAGCAGGCCCAAGCCGAGCAGCAGAAGACGCTGCAGGACTTTATCCAGGAGCAGGCAAAGACCCAGGCAACTCTCCTGCAGCAGCTGGTGAGTCGTGGGGCAGGAGAGGGCATGCGGCTGCCGGGCTGGGGGCTCTGTAAGATGAGCCCGGCGGATGACCCCGATGCCTTCCTGGGGACCTTCGAGAGGGTAGCCACCACAGCCGGGTGGGAAAGGACCACCTGGGCCCTCCGGCTTGCTCCCTATCTTGCGGGCGAAGCCCAGGCCGCCTACATGGCCCTGGGGACTGCAGAGGCCCGAGACTTTGACATTGTAAGAGCGGCCATTTTGGACTGGGTCGGATTATCACCGGAGAAGTACCGACAGAAGTTGCGGGCAGCCCGCTGGACGCAGGCGGTGCGGCCCCGGGCGTTTGCCCAGAGGTTAAGAGACTGGGCGACGCACTGGCTAAGGCCGGAGGCCCGGTCTGGGGAGGAAATCATGGACTCCCTGATCTTAGAGCAGTTTTTGCTCAGCCTCCCCGAGACTGTCCGTACCTGGGTCAGGAGGCACCAGCCGGAGACGGTGGAGTCTGCGGTGCGCCTGACCGAGGAATACGCGGAGGCAGAGGGACCTCGGGGAGAAGACCGACCGTGACGGGTCCGGGATTTGGGGCGTCGGCCCATGGACTCCCCCCCAGCTAAGGGAAAAGGGACTGATGGGGAGCCCAGAAGGGCACCAGAGAGAACTGCCCGGCTTACCTGCTGGCAATGTGGGAAGCCAGGGCACATTAAAAGAGACTGCCCAGCCATGGAGTGCGACTACTCTAACTGGTGTGGGTGGACCGAGGTTTGGGGGCGGAAGCCGTATAAGGGGATACCCACCCTGCGGGTACAGGTGGGAAGGAAGTCCCACCCGGGGGTAGTGGACTCAGCCTCTCCCTGTACGCTTGTCCGCAGAGCATTGGTACGCCCCGAGTGGCTGATCCCAGGGGCTACCATGGACTTACGGTGCATCCATGGGGACAGGAAGACCTGTCGGGTGGCCCAGTTCCCCCTGGAAATCAGCGGCCGATTCCGCTGGAAGCGGGTTGGGGTGCCTGCGGGGTTGCCGTGCCCCATAATAATTGGGCGGGACTGGGGCCCGGTGGGAGATACGAGACCCCGGGCTGCCCCAAGGCTGGGCGTGAGAACCCATACGGGGGGCTCGGTCAAGCGAAGGGGCGGGTCCCAGCCCACTAACCCTGAGAAGGACCTAGACAGCCAGGAAGGGCTGAGGCCAGAGCAGGAGGTAAGCTCCACAGAGGAGGCCCTGAGCCCCTGTGAGAGCTTGGGGGAAATTGAGGCCGGGGAAGTTGCCCTGTGTGATGAAGCACCATGCGAGTGGTGTGAGCGTCGGAGGGCACAGGGGCGGCCGATACCCTGCCTCTATTGCGCAAGGCTAGAAGTAGGACTCTCTGCCGTAGCCGCAAGGGAAGCTGAGGCAGAGGAAGCTGGCCCTAGCCCTAAGAAGGCAGCAGGGGTCTCCACCACAGACGGGCAGGACACCCCGAAGCCATGGGGAATATTGAAGGGTCCGAGCCAGCCCGATGGGGCTAGGCTAAGGGGGGAGGTGTGTGGCAGGGTGGGCCTGACCCAGCCTGCCGCCCCTTTAAGAGGGAGAAAAGCCCTCTGCAAACCTCCCTTGCAGGAAGGCTAATCAGTCACCTAGCTTGCAGGGCAATCAGCCTGGATGAGTGGCACCTGGCAGCCTCTTCAGGGGGATAAAAGGCCTGCCAGGAAGCAAGCCCAGTGTGGTGGGGATGGTATAGAGTGTGTCAGAGCTGTGTTTGGAGTTGTAAGCTGTAGCTGAACTATATAGAGTTGATAGAGCTGCAAGCTGAAGGACTGAACTGTACAAACTGTATGTATTGGTGGTGGGGGCCTGCACTGTGAATAAAGAGCACTGGTTGGAGCAAAAGAAGGGTTTCCTGCTGTGTTCCTGAGAGGAGTGAGAAGGCGGTCTGTCACACCGCCTTCTCCCCCCCCCGCCGCCTGCAACCTTCCCCGACCCCCCCACCCACCTACAACCCTGCCCGACCCCCCCAGCCCACAACAACCCGCCTTCTCGCCCCCCGCCTGCAACCCTCCCCGACCCCCCCAGCCCACAACAACCCGCCTTCTCGCCCCCCGCCTGCAACCCTCCCCGACCCCCCCAGCCCACAACAACCCGCCTTCTCGCCCCCCGCCTGCAACCCTCCCCAACCCCCCACAACCCACAACAACCCGCCTTCTCCCCCCCCGCCTGCAACCTTCCCCGACCCCCCCACGACCTTCCTCAACCCCCCCACCTACAACCCTCCCCGACCCCCCCAACCCCAAAAACCCACCTTCTCACCCCCCCGCCTGCAACCCTCCCCGACCCCCCTCACCTACAACCCTCCCCGACCCCCCCAGCCCACAACAACCCGCCTTCTCCCCCCCGCCTGCAACCTTCCCCGACCCCCCCCACCCACCTACAGCCCTCCCTGACCCCCCCAACCCACAACAACCCGCCTTCTCCCCCCCCACCCAGAACCTTCCCCGACCCCCCACAACCCACAACAACCCGCCTTCTCCCCCCCCGCCTGCAACCTTCCCCGACCCCCCCACCCACCTACAACCCTCCCCGACCCCCCCACGACCTTCTTCAACCCCCCCACCTACAACCTTCGCCGACCCCCCCTAACCCACAACAACCCGCCTTCTCGCCCCCCGCCTGCAACCTTCCCCGACCCCCCCCACCTACAACCCTCCCCAACCCCCCCACGACCTTCTTCAACCCTCCCCACCTACAACCTTCCCCGACCCCCCCAACCCACAACAACCCGCCTTCTCGCCCCTCCTCCCCGACCCACCCCACCTACAATCTTCCCCGACCCCCCCCAGCCCACAAGAACCCGCCCTCTCACCCCCCACCTATAACCTCCCCCGAGCCCCCCCGCCTGCAACCTTCCCCGACCCCCCCTACAACCCTCCACGACCCCCCCATCCACAACCTTCCCCGACTCCCCCCCAGCCCACAACAACCCGCCCTCTCACCCCCCACCTATAACCTCCCCCGAGCCCTCCCACCTACAACCCTCCCCGACCCCCCCAGCCCACAACAACCCGCCTTTTCACCCCCCCACCTACAACGTCTCCCGACCCCCCCAGCCCACAACAACCCGCCGTCTCGCCCCCCCACCTACAACCTCCCCCGACCCCCCCCAGCCCACAACAACCCGCCGTCTCGCCCCCCCACCTACAACCTCCCCCGACCCCCCCCCAGCCCACAACAACCCGCCTTCTCACCCCCCCACCTACAACGTTCCCCGACCCCCCAACCCACAACAACATGCCTTCTCGCCCCCCCGCCTGCAACCTTCCCCGACCCACCCCCCCACAGACAACCCTCCCCGACCCCCCCAACCCACAACAACCCGCCTTCTCGCCCCTCCTCCCCGACCCCTCTCTACCTAGAACCTTCCCCGACCCCCCCAGCCCACAAGTACCCGCCTTCTCGCCCCCCCGCCCGCAACCCTCCCCGACCCCTCCCCCACCTACAATCTTCCCCGATCCCTCCCCAGCCCACAAGAACCCACCTTCTCACCCCCCCCACAACCCTCCCCGACCCCCCCTACAACCCTCCCCGACCCCCCCAACCCACAACAACCTGCCTTCTCGCCCCCCCGCCCGCAACCTTACCCGACCCCCCACCACCTTCCTCAACCCCCCACCTACAACCTTTCCCGACCCCCCAACCCACAACAACCCGCCTTCTCACCCCCCTGCCTACAACCTTCCCCCACCCCCCTCACCTACAACCCTCCCCGACCCCCCCAGCCCACAACAACCCGCCTTCTCACCCCCCCACACCTACAACCTCCCCCGACCCCCCCATCTACAACAACCCGCCTTCTCGCCGCCCCCCCCGCCCGCAACCTTCCCCGACCCCCCCCACAACAACCCGCCTTCTCGCCCACCCTCCCCGACCCCCCCCACCCACCTACAACCCTCCCCGACCCCCCCTACAATCCTCCCCGACCCCCCCACCTACAACCTTCCCCGACCCCCCCAACCCACAACAACCTGCCTTCTCACCCCCCTACAACCCTCCCCGACCCCCCCCACAACCCTCCCCGACCCCCCCAACTCACAACAACCCGTCTTCTCACCCCCCCTACAACTCTCCCCGACCCCCCCACCTACAACCCTCCCCGACCCCCCCCCCCAGCTGAAGTATTTGTGCTGTTGAGGCTTCTTGTTTAGGGGTGGGAGTCCTCTAAATTCTTTGTGTTTTTAATAGGCATGTGAAGGGTGATTGGGAGTTTGTTGTACAGAGGGAGTGTGAGTGTCCCTTGAGGGAGGGATAATTGCTGGGAGAGTGACCTGTCTGTAACTAGAGATGCTCCAGTCTCAGTTCTTTTCTCTTTCACAGCACTGGGTTTGTATGACAGGTCACCACTTCATTCTTTGTCCATCTTTTATGTGGTTGTGGTTTTCCAAGGAGAATGTGAGCATCCTAGTTAGGGATGGTTTCCTGCTGTGGTGTGCTGCAATAAGTGCATGGATGTTTGGAGTGGGGGCTGCTTCTCTGAGGTGTGTGGGGGGGGCGGGGAGGGGGAGTGTAATGGAGAATTGGTGTTCCTTCTGTTTAGTATGCAGGTGAGGTCTTCTTTCATGTTGTGCAGTTGGGTGCTATGTGAGGAGGTTCACAATGAAGGTTTGTTTGTAGTTGCAGATGCATCTGGATCTGGTACTCCGTTGTGGTGTCCCATGGAGTGTCATGACTATTTCTGTTGACGTATGGGAGAGAAGGCCAGCGTACAAAGGAAATTAAGATGTTGAGAGTGGAAGCAGCAAAGTCAAGTGTGTGCAGAAGGGCAGAAGACTGATTTGTTTAAGGGTGGGAATTTCCTAAACTTTTCCTGTTAATGGGTGTGAGAGGAGTGGGTGGGAGCTTGTTGTACAGAGGGAGTGTGAGTTTTTGCTGCGGGAAGGTTGATTATTTAGAGAGTGACCTTTCTAACTAGAGAAGCTCCATTCTCAGTTCTTCTCTCAGACAACACAACACTTGGTTTGCATGACAGGTTACTACTTCATTCTTTGTACATCTTCTATGTGGTTGTGGTTTTCCAAGGAGAATGTGAGCATCTTAGTTAGTGATGGTTCCCTGCTGTGGAGAGCATGTTGGGGGCAGCAATATGTGTATGAGTGTTTGGAGTGGGTGAGTGCTTCTCTAAGGGGAGTGTGTGTGTAATGGATAGTAGTTGTTTTTCTGTTTAGCAGGCAGGTGAGGCCATCTTTCATGTTGTGGTTGATGAGGAGTTGTGTGAGTAGATTTGTAGTGAAAGTTTGTTTGTTCTTGCAGATGCATCTGGATCCAGAACTGTGCTGTGTCATTCTGTGGAGGGCCATGACTACTTCTCTTTGACTGACTGTCATGGCATTGCTGTATGAATGTTGGCATATGGGTGAGAAGTCCAGCATACAAAGGAAAAGAAGATCTTGGGAGCAGCGGTCAAAGTTAAGTATCTGCTGAAGTGTGTGATGGTGAGAAGTATTTGTGCTGTGGAGGCTTCTTTCTTAGGGGTGGGAGTTGGCTAAACTGTCTGTTCTTAAGGAGCACAGGAGGGAGCTCATTGTATGGAGGAAGTGTGTTTTTGCTGGGAGAGTGACCTGCCTGTAACTAGAGATGCTCCAGTCTCAGTTGTTCTCTCACACACAGCACTGGGTTTGCATGACAGGTCACCACTTCATTCTTTGGCCATCTTCTATGTGGCTGTGGTTTTCCAAAGAGAATGTGAGCATCCTAGTTAGTCTCTCTTCCAGAAATGAACCTTCCCTCAGGGGAAACTCCTGCTGTGGTGGGCAGTAATATGTGGATGAGTGTTTGGAGTGGGTGGTGCTTCTCTGAGGTAGGGGGGAGTGTAATGGATAATTGGTGTTCCTTCTATTAAGTATGCAGGTGAGGTCGTCTTTTATGTTGTGCAGTTGGGTGCTATGTGAGGAGGTTCACAATGAAGGTTTGTTTGTAGTTGCAGATGCATCTGGATCCGGACCACTGTGTTGTGGTGTCCCATGGAGGGTCGTGATTTGACTGTCATTGTATCGCTGTGCGGATGTAGACGTATGGGAGAGAAGGCCAGCGTACAAAGGAAAAGAAGATGTTGAGAGCGGGAGCAGCTGTCAAAGTTAGTTGTGTGCAGAAGGGCAGAAGACTGTTTTGTTTAGGGGTGGGAGTCCCATAACCTTTTCCTGTTAATGGGCACGTGAGGAGTGGGTGGGAGCTTGTTGTACTGAGGGAAGGTTGATTGTTGGGAGAGTGACCTTTCTAACTAGAGATGCTCCATTCTCAGTTCTTCTCTCAGACAGCACAACACTGGGTTTGCATGATAGGTTACTACTTCATCCTTTGTCCATCTTCTACCTGATTGTGGTTCTCCAAGGAGAATATGAGCATCCTAGTTAGCGATGGTCCCCTGCTGTGGTGAGCATGTTGGGGGCAGCAATATGTGGATGGGTGGGTGCTTCTCTGGATGGGGGGGTGGCAGTCTAATGGATAGTAGGCGTTCCTTCTGTTTAGTATGTGGGTGAGGTCATCTTTCATGTTGGGGTGATGGATTGTTAGGGTTGATGGATTACTATGAGTAGATTTGTAGTAAAGTTTTGTTTGGAATTGCAGATGCATGGAGATCCAGTACTTCATTGTGCTGTTTCATGGAGGGTTGTGATTACGTCTCTTTGACTGTCACGGCATCACTGTACGCCTGTTGACGTATGGGAGAGAAGGCCAGTGTACAAAGGAAAAGAAGAGCCTGAGAGCGGGAGCGTCTGTCAAAGTTATATATCTGCTGAAGGGTTTGAAGGACAGAAATTTTTTTGCTGTTGAGGCTTCTTGTTTAGGGGTGGGAATCTTCTAAGCTGTTCCCGTTCTTAATGGGCACGTGAAGGGTGGTTGGGAGCTTGTTGTTGTACAGTGGGAGTTTCCCCTGAGGGAGGGTTGATCGCTGGGAGAATGACCTGTCTCTGTAACTAGAGATGCTCTGTTCTCAGTTCTCTCTTATGCAGCACTGGGTTTGCATCACTGGTCACAACTTCATTCATGTGTTCTCTTCTGCATGCCTGAGGATGTGAGCATCCTAGTTAGCAATGGGCCTCTGTGGTGTAGGGAAAAGGGGATGGCCGTCCATATGTAGAAATTTAGCCATTTTCCACGTGGAAGAGAGTGTTTGGGGTGGGGTTCTATGAGGGGGATGTAATGTGTAGTAGGTATTCCCTGTCAAGGAAGCCATATGTAGGTGAGGTCATCTTTGATATTTGTGGGTTTGGGGAGCTTTGTGAGTAGAGTTTATAACTGAGGTTTGGAGTCAATCTTTGTTTTTATTTGCAGATGAGTTGAGATCTGGTACCGAGCAGTCTCATTCCATGGAGGGTCATGACTACTTCTCTTTGACCATTGTATGGATGCTGATGGCTGAGAGTGAAGGCCCACATACAAAGGGAAAGAATATCTTGAGAGTGGGAGTGGCTGTCAAAGTTATGTATCTGCTGGAGGGTTTGATGGTCCAAAGTATTTGTGCTGTTGAGGCTTCTTGTTTGGGGGTGGGAGTTATCTAAATTCTTCACGTTCTTAATAGGCATGTGTAGGGTGGTCGGGAGCTTGTTGTACAGAGCAGTGTCCCCCGAGGGAAGGTTGATTGCTGGGAGAGTGACCTGTTACTAGAGATGCTCCATTCTCAGTTCTTCTCTCTCACACAGCACTGGGTTTGCATGACAGGTCACCACTTTATTCTTTGTCCATCTTCTACATAATTGTGGTTTTCCAAGGAGAATGTGAGCATCCTAGTCAGCGATGGTCTCCTGCTGAGGTAGGTAGCAATATGTGGATAAGTGTTTGGAGTAGATGGTGCTTCTCTGAGAACGGGGGGGTGGGGTGGGGGGAGTGTAATGATTAGTTGGTGTTCCTTCTGTTTAGTATACAGGTGAGGTAGTCTTTCATGTCCGTGTAGTTGGGTGCTATGCAAGTAGGTTCACAGTGAAGCTTTGTTTGTAGTTGCAGATGAATCCAGATCCAGTACTGTGGTGTTGTCATTCCGTGGAGGGTTGTGACTACTTCTCTTTGATTGTCACGGCATCGCTGTACGGGTGTTGACATACGGGAGAGAAGGCCAGCGTACAAAGGAAAAGAAGAGCTTGAGAGCGGGAGAGGCTGTCAAAGTTAAGTATCTGCCGAAGGATTTGAGGAACAGAAAATTTGTGCTGTTGAGGCTTCTTGTTAAGGGGCGGGAGTCCTCAAATCTGTTTGTGTTCTTAATGGGCACGTGAGGGGTGGGCAGGAGCTTGTTGTATAGAGGAAGTGTTAGTTTCCCCTGAGGGAAGATTGATTGCTGGGAGAGTGACCTGTATGTAACTAGAGATGCTCCATTCTCCGGTCTTCTATGAGACACAACAGTGGGTTTGCATGACTAGTCACTACTTCATCCTTTGTCCAACTTCCACATGGTTGTGGTTTTCCAAGGAGAATGTGAGCATCCTAGTTAGCAATGGTCCCCTGCTATGGTGAGCATGGGGGCTGGCAGCAGTATGTGGATAAGTGTTTGGGGGTGGGTGGATGCTTCTCTGAGGGGTGTGTATGTAATGGATAGTAGGTGTTCCTTATGTTTAGTATGCAGGTGAGGTCATATTTCATGTGATGGTTGTTATGGTTGATGGGTTGCTATGTGAGCAGATCTGTAGTGAAGGTTTGTTTGTACTTGCAGGTGCATCTGGATCCGGTACTGTGTTGTGTCCTTCTGTGGAGGGTCATGACTACTGCTCTTTGACTGTCACGGCATTGCTGTATGGATGCTGGCATATGGGTGAAGTCCAGCGTACAAAGGAAAAGAAGATCTGGAGTGGGAGCGGTGGTCAAAGTTAAGTATCTGCTGAAGGGTGTGATGGTGAGAAGTATTTGTGCTGTGGAGGCTTCTTGCTTAGGGGTGGGAGTCGGCTAAACCCTGCCCATTCTTAATGGGCACAAGAGGGAGCTCATTGTATGGAGGGAGTGTGTATGTTTTCCTTGGAGGAAGGTTGATTGGTGGAAGAGTGACCTATCTAACTAGAGATGCTCCATTCTCAGTTCTTCTGTCACACAGCACTGGCTTTGCATGATGGGTCACTGCTTTGTCCTTCTTTTCTCCTCTATTGGATGTTGGCTTTCTGAGGGGGATGTGAGCCTCCCAGTTAGTGATGGTCTCCTGTGCTGGAGGGAACGTGGGAGGGGCTCCAGTTTGTGGATGTCCATGTTGGGGTGGGGGTTCTCTGAGGGGGGGGGTAGAGTGTAGTAGACGTTCACCTCACGAGCGTACTGCTTCCTAAAGAGACTGATCTTTCCTATTGCATAGTTGGGAGCTTTATGAATAGGTTTCCAGTCAAGCTTGTTTTGATTTTCAGATGCATCTGGTACTGCGCTGCGTTGTTCCATGGAGGGGTGTGGGAGTGGCTGTCAAAGTTAAGTATCTGTGAAGGGTTTGATGGTGAGAAATATTTGTGCTGTTGAGGCTTCTTGTTTGGGGATGGAGTCCTCTAAAATTTGTCCATTCTTAATGGGATGTGGTGGGTGGGAGGTGGTGGTGGTTGTATGGAGGGAGTTTGAGTTTCCTCTGAGGGAAGGTTGATTCACTGACCTGTCTGTAACTAGAGATGCTCCATTCTCCCTTCTCTCACTCACAGCACTGGGTTTCCATGTTGGGTCACCTCTTTGTCCTTCTTTTCTCTTCTGCTGGGTGTTGGTTTTCTGAGGAGGATGTGAACAGCCTAGTTAATGATGGACCCCTGTGGTGTAGGGAAAGGGGGAGGGCCACCAGTATGTGGATGAGAGTCTTTGGGGGTCTTCTCTGGGGGGGAAGGGGTTAGGGTGTAGTAGATGTTCCTTCTCTTCAGGAAGCAGTATGCAGGTGTGGTTATCTTTCATATCATGTAGTTGGCTGCTTTGTGAGTAGGGATGCAGTCAAAGTGTATTTGTGTTTGCAGATGCGTCCAGATCTGGTACCGTGTCGTGGTGTTCTGCGGAGTGTCATGACTACCTCTCTCTGACTATAACGGCATCGCTGTATTCCTGCCAATGTATGGGAGTAAAGGCCCATATATAAGGGGAAGAAGATCTTAAGAGCTGGTGTAGCCGTCTAAGTTAAGTATCTGCCAAAGGGTTTGATGGTCAGAAGAATGTGTGCTGTTGAGGAACCTTGTTTAGGGATTGGGGGTCCTCTAAAACATCACAGTTTAGAGGACATGTGAGGGGTGGGTGGAAGCTCGTTGTATGGAGGGAGCATGAATTTCCCCTGAGGGAGGGCTAATTGTTGGGACAGTGCCCTCTCTGTAACTAGACATGCTCTGTTCTCTGTTCTTCTCTCTTACACAGCACTGGGTTGGCATCACTGGTCTCTGCTTTAGTCTTGTGTTCTCCTGTACATGGTTGTGGTTTTCTAAGGAGGATGTGAGCATCCTAGTTAGCAATGGGCCGCTGTGGTATAGGAAAACAGGGAGGGCCAATTGGTATGTAGTAGCGTAGCCATTTTCCATGTGGATTAGAGTGTTTGGGGTGAGGTTCTGTGAGGGTGTGTGTGTAATGTGTAGTAGGTGTTCCCTCTCAGTATGTAGGTGAGGTCATCTTTCATATTGTGGTTTGGGGAGTTTTGTGATTAGTTTATAACTGAGGTTTGCAGTCAAGCTCTGTTTTTATTTGCAGATGTGTCCAGATTTGATATTGAGTGCTCCATGAAATGAAATTAATGTGACTACTTCTCTTTGACTATCACGGCATTGCTGTATGGATGCCAATGTATGGGAGTGAAGGCTCATGTACCAAGGGAAAGAAGATTTTGAGAGCGGCTGTCTAAGTTAAGTATCTGCCAAAGGGTTTGACGGTCAGAAGTGTTTGTGCTGTTGAGACTCCTTGTTTAGGTGCAGGAGTCCTCTAAACTCTACCCTTTCTTAATGGGCATGTGAGGGAGCTCATTGTATGGAGAGAGCACAAATGTCCCCTGGAGAAATGTTGATTGCTGGGAGAGTGACTTGTCTGTAACTAGACATACTCCGTTCTTCTCTTACACAGCACTGGTTTTTCATGAGAGGTCACTGCTTAATCCTCCTTTTCTCCTCTGCTGGGTGTTGGTTTGCTGAAGAGGATGTGAGCATCTTAGTTAATGATGGGCCCTAGTGGAGGAAAAGTGGGAGGGCCGCCAGTATGTGGATGAGAGTGTTTGGGGTGGGTGGGTGCTTCTCTGCAGGGGGCTGAGACTGTAGTAGATCTTCCTTCTCAGGAAGCAGTATGCAGGTGAGGTTGTCTTTCATATCATGTAGTTGGGATCCTTGTGAGTAAGTTTTCAGTCAAGCTTTGTTTTTATTTGCAGATTCCTCTGGATCCAATACCGAGTAGTCTCCTTCTGTGGAGGGTTTTGACTACTTCTTTTGACCGTCACAGCATTGTCATATGGATGCCAACATATGAGAGTGAAGGTCTACGTACAAAGGGAAAGAAGATCTTGGGAGCGGCCGTCAAAGTTAAGTATCTGCTGAAGGGTTTGATGGTCAGAAGTATTTGTGCTGTTGAGGCTCCTTGTTTACGGATGGGAGTTCTCCAAGTTCTGCTCATTCTTACTGGACATGTGAGGGAGCTCATTGTACAGATGGAGTGCATGTTTTCCCTGGAGGAAGGTTGATTGCTGGGAGAGTGACCTGTCTGTAACTAGAGATGCTCTGTTCTCAGTTCTTCTCTCTTACACAGCACTGGGTTGGCATCACTGGTCTCCACTTTAGTCTTGTGTTCTCCTGTACATGGTTGTGGTTTTCCAAGGAGAATGTGAGCATCCTAGTTAGCGACGGTCTCCTGCTGTGGTGGGCAGCAATATGTGGATGAGTGTTTGGAGTGGGTGTTGCTTGTCTGAGGGGGGGAGTGTAATGGATAATTGGTGTTCCTTCTGTTTAGTATGCAGGTGAGGTCTTTGTTCATGTTGTCTAGTTGGGTGCTTTGTTTGTAGTTGCAGTTGGATCCAGTACTGCATCGTAGTGCTCCGTGGATGGTTGTGACTACTTCTCTTTGACTGTCATGCCATCGCTGTACAGATGTTGATGTCTGGGCGAGAAGGCCAGCGTACAAAGGAAAAGAAGATCTTGAGAGCGGGAACAGTGGTCAAAGTTAAGTGTCTGCGGAAGGGTTTGAGAGGCAGAAGAATTTGTGCTGTTGAGGCTTTTTGTTAAGGGGTGGGAGTCCTCTAAAGTCTTTGTGTTTTAATGGGCACGTGAGGGGTGGGCGGTAGCTTGTATAGAGGGAGTGTGAGGTTTCCCCTGAGGGAGGGTTGATTGCTGGGAGAGTGACCTGTCTAACTAGAGATGCTCCGTTCTCAGTTCTTCTTTCAACCACAACGGTGGTTTTGCATGACTGGTCACTACTTCATCCTTTGTCAATCTTATACATGGTTGTGGTTTCACAAGGAGAATGTGAGCATCCTAGTTAGCGATGGTCCCCTGCTGTGGTGAGCATGTGGGCGGGGGCAGCAATATGTGGATGAGTGTTTTGGGGTGGGGAGGTGCTTCTCTGAGGGGTGTGTGTGTGTGTGTAATGGATAGTAGGTGTTCCTTCTGTTTAGAATGCAGATGAGGTCATTTTTCATGTTGTGGATGTTAGGGTTGATGGGGTTGTTATGTGAGTAGATTTGTTTGTACTTGCAGATGCATCTGGATCAGATACTGTGTGTCATTCTGTGGAGGGTCCCGACTACTGCTTTTTGACTGTCATGGCATTGCTGTATGGCTGTTGACATCCGGGTGAGAAGTCTAGTGTACAAAAGAAAAGAAGATCTTGGGAGTGGCTGTCAAAGTTAAGTATCTGCTGAAGAGTATGATGGTGGGAAGTATTTGTATTGTGGAGGCTTATTGTTTAGGGGTGGGAGTCTGGTAAACTCTGCCTGTTCTTAGTGGGCACAAGAGGGAGCTCATTGTATGGAGGGAGTATGGATGTTTTCCTTGGAGGAAGGTTGATTGGTGGGAGAGTGACCCATCTAACTAGAGATGCTCCATTCTCAGTTCTTCTGTCACACAGCACTGGCTTTGCATGATGGGTCACTGCTTTGTCCTTCTTTTCTCCGCTATTGGATGTTGGCTTTCTGAGGGGGATGTGAGCGTCCCAGTTAGCGATGGTCTCCTGTGCTGGAGGGAACGTGGGAGGGGCTCCAGTTTGTGGATGTCCATTTTGGGGTGGGGGGGCTTCTCTGGGGGGGTAGAGTGTAGTAGACGTTCAGTCTCTTTAGGAAGCAGTACGCTCGTGAGGTGATCTTTCCTATTGCATAGTTGGGAGCTTTATGAATAGGTTTGCAGTCAAGCTTGTTTTTATTTTCAGATGCATCTGGTACTGCACTACATTGTTCCGTGGAGGGGTGTGGGAGTGGCTGTCAAAGTTAAGTATCTGTGAAGGGTTTGATGGTGAGAAATATTTGTGCTGTTCAGGCTTCTTGTTTGGGAATGGAGTCCTCTAAAATGTGTCCATTCTTAATGGGCATGTGGTGGGTGGGAGGTGGTGGTGGTTTTGTGGAGGGAGCTTGAGTTTCCCCTGAGGGAAGGTTGATTGATTGATGGTAGAGTGACCTGTGTATAACTAGAGATGCTCCATTCTCCCTTCTCTCACGCACAGCACTGGGTTTCCATGTTGGGTCACCTCTTTGTCCTTCTTCTTTTCTCTTCTGCTGGGTGTTGGTTTTCCGAGGAGGATGTGAGCAGCCTAGTTAATGATAGACCCCTGTGGTGTAGGGAAAGGGGGAGGGCCACCAGTATGTGGATGAGAGTGTTTGCGGGTCTGGGGGCTTCTCTGGGGGGGGGTTAGTATGCAGGTGTGGTTATCTTTCATATCATGTAGTTGGGTACTTTGTGAGTAGGGATGCAGTCAAAGTGTATTTGTGTTTGCAGATACGTCCAGATCTGGGACCGTGGCGTGATGTTCTGTGGAGTGTCATGTCTACCTCTCTCTGACTATAACGGCATCGCTGTATTCCTGCCAATGTATGGGAGTGAAGGACCATATATAAGGGGAAGAAGATCTTAATAGCTGGTATAGCCGTCTAAGTTAAGTATCTGCCAAAGGGTTTGATGGTCAGAAGAATGTGTGCTGTTGAGGAACCTTGTTTAGGGATTGGGGGTCCTCTAAGAAACATCACGGTTTAGAGGAAATGAGAGGGGTGGGTGGAAGTTCATTGTATGGTGGGAGCATGAATTTCCCCTGGAGGAAGGTTGATTGTTGGGACAGTGCCCTTTCTATAACTAGAGATGCTCCGTTCTCAGTTCTTCTCTCTCACACAGCACTGGGGTTGCACGACAGGTCACCACTTCATCCACTGTCCATCTTCCACATGGTTGTGGTCTTCCGAGGAGAATGTGAGCATCCTAGTTAGCGATGGGCTCCTGCTGTGGTGGGATATGGAGGGAGGGGAGCAAAATGTGGTTGAGAGTGTTTGGGGTGGGTGGGTGCATCTATGTGGGAAATGTAATGGGTATTAAGTGTTTGCTTTGGTTAGTATGTAGGTGAGATCATGTAGTTGGGTGCTGTGTGAGTAGGTGTGCAGTCACACTTTCTTTGTATTTGCAGATGCATCCAGGTCTGGTATCCATGTTGTGATGTTCTGCAGAGTGTCGTGACTACTTCTCTCTGACTGTCACGACATCATGGGGAAGAAGATCTTAAGAGCGGGAGTAGCAGTCTAAGTTAATTATCTGCCGAAGGGTTTGGTCAGAAGAATGTGTGTTTGTGAGGCTCTTTGTTCAGAGGTGGAAGTCCTCTAAACTGGGTCGTTTCTTAATGGGCATGTGAGGGGTGGGTGGAAGCTCGTTGTATGGAGGGAGCATGAATTTCCCCTGAGGGAGGGCTAATTGCTGGGACAGTGCCCTCTCTGTAACTAGAGATGCTCCGTTCTCCGTTCTTCTCTCTTACACAGCACTGGGTTGGCATCACTGGTCTCCACTTTAGTCTTGTGTTCTCCTGTACATGGTTGTGGTTTTCTAATGATGTGAGCATCCTAGTTCGCAATGGGTCTCCGTGGTGTAGGAAAACTGGGAGGGCCAATCGGTATGTAGTAGCGTAGCCATTTTCCATGTGGATGAGAGTGTTTGGGGTGGGGTTCTGTGAGGGTGTGTGTGTAATGTGTAGTAGGTGTTCCCTCTCAGTATGTAGGTGAGGTCATCTTTCATATTGTGGTTTGGGGAGTTTTGTGATTAGTTTATAACTGAGGGTTGCAGTCAAGCTTTGTTTTAATTTGCAGATGTGTGAGAATCTGGTACCGAGTAGTCTCATTCCGTAGATGGTCGTGACTACTTTTCGTTGACAGTTACTGCATTGTCATATGGATGCTGATGTATATGAGAGCAAAGGCCCACATACAAAGGGAAAAAAGATCTTCGGACGAGCTGTCAAAGTTACGTAATGCCAAAAGGTTTGATGGTCAGCAGTATTTGTGCTGTTGAGGCTTCTTGTTTAGGGACAGGAGTCTAAACTCAAAACTCTGCCTGTTCTTAATGGGCAAGTGAGGGGTGGGTGGAAGCTGGTTGTACAGAGGGAGCGTGAGTTTCCCCTGAGGGAAGGTTGATTGCTGGGAGAGTGACCGGTCTGTAGCTAGAGATGCTCCGTTCTCAGTTGTCCCTTCTTATACAGCACTGGGTTTGCATGACAGGTCACCACTTCATCCTTTGTCCATCTTCTACATGGTTTTGGTTTTCCAAGGAGAATGTGAGCATCCTAGTTACCAATGGGCCCGTGCTGTGGTGGGACATGCTGGGGGAAGCAATAATGGATGAGTGTTTGGGGTGGGTGCGCACTTCTCTGAGGTGGGGTGTAATGGGTAGTAGCATGTTTAGTATGCAAGTGTGGTCATCTTTCATGTTGTGTAGTTGGGTGCTTTGTCAGTAGGTTTGCAGTGAAGGTTTGTTTGTATTTGCAGATGAATCTGGATCCAGTCCTGCATTGTGTCTTCCCATGGAGTGTTTGTGACTACTTTTCTTTGACAGTCACAGCATCTCGGTATGGATGTCGACGTATGGGAGAGAAGGCCAGTGTACAAAGGAAAAGAAGATCTTGAGAGCCGGAGCCAAAGCCGCTGTCAAAGTTAAGTATCTGCTGAAGGGTTTGATAGTCAGAAGTATTTGTGCTGTTAAGCCTCCTTATTTAGTTCTCTAAATTCTGTCTTTAAACTCTGCCCATTCTTAATGGGCATGTGAAGATTGGATGGGAGCTCTTTGTACAGAGGGAGCCTGAGTTTCCCCTGACAGAAGGTTGATTGCTGGGAGAGTGACCTGTCTGTAACTAGAGATGCTCCGTTCTTAGTTTCTCTTCTTACATAGCACTGGGTTTGCATGACTGGTCACCACTTCTTCCTTTGTCCCTCTTCCATTGGTTGTGGTTTTCTGAGGAGAATGTGAGCATCCTAGTTAGTGATGGGCTTGTGCAGTGGTGGGACATGTAGGGGGAAGCAATAATGTATGAGTGTTTGGGGTGGGTGGGTGCTTCTCTGAGGAAGGGCGTAAGGGGTAGTAGCATGTTTAGTATGCAGGTGAGGTCTTCTTTCATGTTGTGTAGTTGGGCGCTTTCTGAGTAGTGTGGCAGTGAAGCTTTGTTTGTATTTGCAGATGCATCCTGGTCCGGTACTGTTGCGTTGTTTTGATCTTCACGGCATCGCTGTGTGGATGTTGAGGCATGGGTGAGAAGGTCCGTGTGCAAAGGAAAAGAAGATCTTGAGACTGGGAACATCTGTCAAAGTGAAGTATCTGCCGAAGGGTTTGATGATCAGAAGTATTTGTGCTGTTGAGGTTTCTTGTTTGGGATGGTAGTCCTCTAAACGTTGACCGTTCTTAATAGGAACTTGAGGGTTAGGTGGGAGCTTGTTGTAAGGCGGTACCATGAGTTTCCTCTGAGGGAAGGTTGATTGCTGGGAGAGTGACCTGTCTATAACTAGAGATGCTCCGTTCTCTGTTCTTCTGTCACACCCAACACTGGTTTTGCATGATGGGTCACCGCTTCATCCTTCTTTTCTCCTGTACTGGGTGTTGGTTTTCGAAGGAGGATGTGAGCATCCGAGTTAGTGATGGGCCCCTGTGGTGGAGGGAAATGGGGAGGGCCACCAGTATGTGGATGACTGTGTTTGGGGTGTGTGGGGCTTCTCTGAGGGGGTGTAGAATGTAATAGATGTTCCTTCTCTTCAGGAAGCCATATGCAGGTGAGGTCATCTTTCACAGCATGTAGTTGAGAGCTTTGTGAGGTCGGTTTGCAGTCAATTTTGTTTTTAATTGCAAATGCGTCCAGATCCAATTTGGCAAAGAACCAGTGAAGTTGAAGTATGACTGCGGGGGATATGAAGTACTTGTTTCCCAAAATGGAAGTTGATTTGAGATCAGGTTTGCAGGTTAAATATGGTTATTGATTGTGTTCTGGTGGTGGGCTGTTCTGTGTCAAGATGGCAACTGTTTCACTGGGTACATGTCAATTGGTTGTGTGTGTGTGTGTGTGTGTGTGTGTGTGTGTGTGTGTGTGTGTGTGTTTTAGATGTTAAGTATTTGTTCTACAGCTGTTGAATGTGTGACTTTCTTTTTTCTTTCTCCTAGGAAACTATTTCCATTCATGTAGTTGGAAGGCATCACACGAGCTGATTTCAGTGGAACTCACACTGCCTGTGTCCTGGCCACGGACCTAGGGGGCTCTGCCTTTAATATATAAGAAGCTTCACTTTAGTTAAACATTTTAAACACATATTTACTTTTAATTTAATTTAAACTATTGCTGTACATAAAGACTTATAGAAAGAGACCTTCTAAAAACATTAAAATGTATTACTGCCCCTCAAAACTCAGTTTGCCCACCCCCTGGTCTACAGGACCTTAGTTTAACATTTGCTTTAAAAATATTTAATTAGTGGGTTGGTGAAGATTATAAAATCACATCTCTAAAAAAAATCCTTATGCATCTAAAAAGGTCTGCAATCTTTCTTTGAACATTGAAGCATTTAAGGCTATAGTTTGTAAAATAAATCTTCCAAAAGACCACCCTTACCTAAAATACACATTTTAATTACTATAGTTAAAAAAAAAAACTTGCTTCCAAAGTCTTCCTGTCCTTTCTGTCCATCCCTTTCTTCTTCCAGATAGCTGGACAAATAGAGTTTCCTCTTCTTTACTGCTATCTGATAAAACTAGTTTTAAGAGAACCTCCAGCAAAATCAGTACCGTAGTAAGATATAAAAGCCTAAATCTCTATGAAATGTTACCAGCTTTGGAAACATTTTTTTTAAACATGTCTATTGTCATACAGATCACACAAAGTAAATCAGTGTTCCCTTTTTCTAAAAGCACTAAACATTTTTTACGAACATACTAAACCTCTGTGACTGATTAATTTAAAACCTGTTTTTTGGGGGAGGGGGTGTTCTGAGTCCAAGAGGGGTGGATAGGGTGGGGAGAATCTCAGGAGGGGGCAGTCAGGGCAAGGAGCAGGGGGGTTGGGGATTCTGAGGGGGGCAGGAAGTGGGAGGGAGAAGGTAGGGGCAGGCTGTTTGGGGAGACAAGCCCCTATCCACTCCTTATCTATCCATTTCTCTCCCCCCCATGTCCTTTTTTTTAAAAATGTTGAAATATGGTAATCCTAGACAAAAGGGGTGTGTCATACACACCCTTGTATCTGAAAGGCACAGTCGTTATCAGGACTTATAGTCCCCTTGAAACAAGAGGTGTGTCCTGATAACTGTCGCCCCCCCCCCCCGAAAAATTGTGTGTCCTGATAACTGTCGCCCCCCCCCCCCCGAAAAATTGTGTGTCCTGAAGACTGTCCCCTCTGGACTTAAGGGATGTGTCATGAAGACTGTCCTCTCCAGAAACAAGGGAGGGTGCCGCTGCAACCATGAGATGTTGTGTGAATACTGTTCCCTGAAGAATCATGATGTGTCATGAATACTACCCCCGCTGGAAACAAGGGGTGTGTCATGAATACCGTTCCCTTCAGAAACAAGGGAGTGTCATGAATTGTAGGCCCCCTGAAAACAAGATGTGTTGTCTGAATACTGTCCCTTGGCAGAAACATGGTGTGTTCTAAATACTGTCCCCTCTGGAAACAAAAGGTGTGTTCTGAATAGTGTCCCCTCTGCGACCAAGAGCTGGGTTTGAATAGTGTCCCCTCCAAGAAGATGGGGGTGTATAATTAATAGTGCTCCTACTGCGAACAGGGGATGTGTCCTGATTACTGTCCCTTGTGGCACCAAGCGATGGTTTATGAATACAGTGTCCTCTGGAAAAGAGGGTGTGTCCTAAATACTAACACACTCCTTGCTGGGGGAGGGGGGGGGAAATATCAGTAATGCTCCCCTGGGAACAAGGGTGTGTACTGAATAGTGTCCTGAGTGTGAACAAGAAGTGTGCCTTGAAAATTATCCTCTCCGGAAAAGAGTGGTGTCACAAATACTGTCCTTCCACAGAAACAAGGACTGTTTATCAATAATACTTCTCCTGGAGCATGAGGTGTGTCACAAATACTGTCCCCAGTAGCGAGGAGAGAGGTATTCTGATTACAGACCCCTCTGGGAACAAGAGGCGTTGGCTGAATACTGTTCCCTCCCTCCCCCGAAACATGGTGTGTCATGAATACTGTCCCCTCTGGAAACAAGGGCTGTGTCATGAATTGCAGTCCCCCTGAAGAGAAGAGGCGTTGCCTGAATACTGTCCCCCTCTGCGACCAAGAGCTGGGTTTGAGTAGTGCCCCTCCAAGAAGAAGGGGTGTATAATTAACAGTACTCCTCCTGAGAATAAAATGTATGACATGAATTGTATTCCCGCTGCAAACATGAGGTGTAGTGTGAATACTGTCCCCCGCCCGAAACATAGTGTGTCATTAATAGTGTCCCCTCTGGAAACAAAAGGTGTGTTCTGAAGACTGTCCCCTCTGGAAACAAAGGGTGTATCATTAATATTATCCCCTCCGTAGTCCCCCTGCAAATAAGGGGTGTTGCCTGAATACTGTCCCCCACAGAAACATGGTGTGTTATTAATACTGTCCCTTCTGGAAACAAGCGGTGTGTTTAAACCCTGTCCCCTCAAGACAAACAGGGTGTTTCATCAATAGTACTCCTCCTGACATTAATTGTAGTCCCCCTGGAAACAAGTGATGTGTCCTGAATACTATCCCCCCCCCCCAAAACAAGAGGTGAGTACTCCTCCTAGGACCAAGGGATCTGTCCCAAATACTGTACGCATCTACAGCTGAAGGAGGGCCCTGGCCAGTGATCTGAAGTTGTTGGGGAGGGGCTTTCACTGCCAGAGGGCCCATTCAAGCAGCTGAATCCGGCCAGCAGACCTGTAAGCGGTGCTGCACACTGCATGGGGGGGAATTCAAGGCATCTCTATATATAAAAGTCAAATGGTGTATGCATGCATGCGTGTATGTACGTGCACTTACTCCTTCCACACCGTTTGAGCTAGAGACTTGAAATTTGGTAGAGTTATAGGTTTTAGGGTCCTAATCAGGGTAAGAGTTGAAATTTTTTCAAATCTCACCTCTGACGCCCCCCAGCGGTGAAATTATTTAAAGGCCAATCACATCAGCTGGGCAGCTGCTGTTCTCTGTGACATAGCTATGATGTCATAATACCCCCTCCAACGGACCCTGCATTCGCTCAGCTCTCGGCCCCCTCCCTCCAATGGACCCCGCACTCGCTCAGCTCTCTGCCCCCCTCCCCACCTCCAACGGACCCGTGTCGGGTTTGGTCAGGGGGTGAGGTGGGCATGTCGGGTTTGATATGGGGGTAAGTGAGCCGGGGGTGTTGGGTTTGGTCTGGGGGGGTGGGAAGGTGTCGGGGTGGGTGAGGGGTGAGGTGTGGGTGTTGGAGTTGGTCAGGGGGTGTTGGGTTTGGTGGGGTGTTGGGTTTGGTTGGGGGGGGTTGAGGGGTAAGTGAGGTGTGGGTGTCGGGTTTGTTTGTGGTGGTAGGTAGGGGTGTCAGGTTTAGTTGGGGGGGAAAGTGAGGTGGGTGAGTCAGGTTTGGTTTATGGGGGTGAGGTGTGGGTGTTGGTCAGGGGGTGTTGGGGTTGGTGGGGGGGTGGCATGGGGGTGTTGGGTTTGGGTGGGGGGGTGAAAATGTGAGTCGGGGTTGGTCGAGGGGTAAGTGAGGTGGGGGTGTTGGGTTTGGTCGGGGGGGTGAGGTGGGGGTGTCAGGTTTGCTCTCTGCCCCCTCCCCGCTCCAACGGACCCCGCACTCGCTCAGCTCTCTGCCCCCTCCCCACCTCCAATGGACCCGAGCAACGCCGGGTATTTTCGCTAGTTTTATATATTTACAAATTCCCCCATGCTATTTTTAATCCAAAAAGCCAGACATGTCTGAGAGAATATGGACGAATGGGTACACAAGATGTATCCTGATTACTGTCCTGCTGAGAAAGAAGGGTGTTTCTTGCTCTCATGGCTTGTAGAAAGTAATATTAGAAGCAATAGGACCATGGCTCCCTGGTGCCCTCTGTTCACGTGCACCTACTCTTTCCCCCTCCCCACACTTGGAGCAGCCCCCTGGTAAAGCTGGTCCTGGGAACCTGTTGTCTGTTGCACAGGGGGCAGGGACTGCTGCTGGGGGTGTCACAAGCCCCCTGTCTTTGTACATGGTTTCTGCTGAGCTGGGGTGGGGGTGGGGGGTGACAGGAGTCTGTGATGTTGCCTCTGGGTCATGAGTGGGAGATGCTGAGTGTGCTGCTGGACTGAACAGCCTCTAGATTAAAGTGAGAGTGTGCTGTCTCTCACTCACCAAACACACACAGCGTCTCCCCCCCGTACACACTTGTACTGTTGGTGGTGTTGGTCCTCGTCGAATCGATGGATGAACACACACACACACACTTCCTTTCAAAGTATAAAATTGCAGAGACTATGTGTGCATGGTTCATTTAAAAGTTTAAGGATTAGAGTTCTGTTAGTTTATTTTTTTCTGTGGTCTGTGCAGCTCATAAATTTAATTCTTTTAGTAGTAAAATTAAGTAGAAATTAGTTATAAAATGACTAACTTGTTCTGGCTGGCATAATTGTCATTCATTATTTAACATAACAATGACAAAGCACAATATGATAATAAAAGTCAGACAAATAATAGTATCTTGCTAGAAAATTAAATTCTGCTTCTAGCTGAAGGTTGCTTATTTTCAAATTGTCTTTTTAGTGATATTTGTAAAATAACTTAACATTTGTTTGAAAATAAATACGGTTCCATGTATGATACAAATAGCCATGATGGAATCAAATGTTAGTGAGTCATGTACATGATTTTGATTGGTAACCATAAATGCAAAAATATTTAGAAAAATTAATTTCCTTACATAATAAAAGAGAAAACAACACATTAATCAAGTTTGTTTGTTTATTTTAGTGAATGTTTTTTTACTGCACTAAAAATGCATTTACTTCATTTTGACTACTTAATGGCAGTAACATAGTGTGTGTTAAGTAAACTCTGCTTATTTTTTTCAGTTTAGTACAGATATATACAAAGATAGAGTACAAAATATCAAACTTGTGTTTCTGATATCTGTGTTAACGCTCCAGAACTGACACCTTCAAGCCTGGGAGGGAGAAATGTCTTGCTGAATTAGCTCCTGACTCTTCTAAACTTACATATATATACAAATTCCAATTAAAGCCACATTTTAAATTTATGTTTTTTTAAATATAAGAATTAGGATTTAGCTGACAGGAATACTGTATCCAAGTTATTATGTGCAATAAACCTGGCATTTTGAGATCCTCAAATAGCCCCCTGGACTCATGCTTAAAATGGCCTTCCCCCGAAATATGAAATGTTGCCTCTGGCGAGCCACGAGCGGCCAGAGGGCTGTGAGCTCTGGCAAGATACAGTCCCCTGTGTGACAGCATGAAGTCCCCCTTGAGCTGCATGCTGCGTGCCCCGCACCACAAGCTGCAGCAGCAGCAGTGGCGTAAGGGTGGCAATACTCTATGCAACCCTTATGGCTGTGATGCTGCAGGGGGTGTTGGTGTTGTTGCCTTAAGAGCTTGGTGCCAACCCCTGGCTGCCTATACAATGAGTAGTGTGTGCTGGGGCTGAGCTCTGTGACCTTTGTCTATGTAAATTAAACACTTGGAGGAGGCAGTGGGGTGTGCAGGTGATGGAGGTGGAGGGGTAGTCTGGGGGAAAGTATAAATTTGCAGAGGTTGTGATTTGCCCTAAAGTTGGTCATGGGGATGGTGCAGTATTTCTGGACTGTGGCAGCTGCCTGGGCAGCGTGACAGGGAGTGACACTGCCCTCCATTTTGAGTGTGAGGCTGTAGATATGCCCTCAACCACCAGTGAAGTAAACTTTACATTCCTGCAGGCCCCCCCCAAATACCCTCTCACAGTACAAAGACAACCCTCAGCACCGTTGAGGTATCTCTTTCAGCAGCCTCCAACTGCACCTACTGTGGAGTCCCCGCTTCTGTCTAGGTAGCATTTCCTTTTTAGGAACCTCAAATAGCGTAATTACCTGTTGATAGCATTTAAGTCTTCTGAAATTTTGCATTGTAAGACAAGGCTGATTAATACATCAAGAGGAACAGTGCTTGCTGCTGCTAAAGTAGAAATGAACTAAAGGGTTTCTGGGTCACTGGAGTCTGTCTTTATAGCTGCCTTTGGCTTCCAAGGCATGCTGGGAAATGGAGGGCGGAGCTTAGGCAGTATATAAGCTGGGCTCTTGTCAGAGGAAGTCATTCAGCTTTGTGGTGCTGCAAAGAGATGTGCATAGGCACTTGTATGGGTGTTTAGAGTCATGGTGAGTATTGATATGGGGTAACAATGATGTATTTGTGGTTAATACTGTTTTTCTTTCCTTCTTTCTGTATAATATGCTTTTCTTTCATTTCAGGCTGTTCAGAGTGTGTTTGATTTATGTGTTACTAGCAAAAATACCCAGTGTTGCTCGGGTCAGTTGGAGGGGGCAGACAGCTGAGCGAGTGTGAGGTCTGTTGGATGGGAGAGAGAGCAAACCCGACACCCCCACCTCACCCCCCCCTGACCAAACCCGACACCCCCACCTCACTTACCCCTTGACCAACCCCCGACTCACATTTTCACTCCCCCAGCCAAACCCAACACCCCCATGTCTCCTCCTACCCACCCCAACACCCCCTGACCAACACCCACACCTCACCCCCCGTAGACCAAACCTGACACACCCACCTCACTTTCCTCCCCCCCAACCAAACCCGACACCCCCTACCTACCACCACAAACAATCCCAACATCCACACCTCACTTAACCCCGACCCCCCACCTTACCCACCGACCAACCCCAACACCTTCCCACCCCCCCCAACCAAACCCGACACCACCGGCTCACTTACCCCCCCGACCAACCCCAACACCCCCTGACCAACACCCACACCTCACCCCCCGTAGACCAAACCTGACACACCCACCTCACTTCCCCCCCCAGCCATACCTGACACCCCTACCTACCACCACAAACAATCCCGACACCCACACCTCACTTACCCCTCAACCAAACCCAACACCCCCTGACCAACCCCCACCCCCTCACCCACCCAGACACCTTCCCACCCCCCCAGACCAAACCCGACACCCCCCGGCTCACTTACCCCCTGACCAAACCCGACACCCCCACCTCACCCCCCAACCGACCAAACTCAATTCGTGTCCATCGCAGGGGGGAGGGGGCACAGAGCTGAGGGATTCCGGGGTCAGTCGCAGGTGGGGAGGGGGCACAGAGCTGAGGGGATTCCGGGGTCTGTCGCAGGTGGGGAGGGGGCACAGAGCTGAGGGGATTCCGGGGTCCGTCGCAGGTGGGGAGGGGGCACAGAGCTGAGGGGATTCCGGGGTCCGTCGCAGGTGGGGAGGGGGCACAGAGCTGAGCAAGTGCGGTGTCTGTTGGAGGGGGTATTATGACATCAGAACTATGTCACAGAGAACAGCAGCTGCCCAGCTGATGTGATTGGCCTTTAAAGACTTTCACCCCTGGGGGGCGTCAGGGGTGAGATTTGAAAAATTTTCGACCCTTACGACCATCCAGACCCCAAGACCTCTAACTGTACCAAATTTCAAGTCTCTAGCTCAAGCGGTGTGGAAGGAGTAAGCTTACGTATATACATACATACACCATTTGACTTTTATATATATACTAGCATAAGTGCCCGGCGCTGCTCGGGTCAGTCGGAGGTGGGGAGGGGGCAGACAGCTGACACCCCCCTGACCAACCCCAACACCCACCCCTCACCCCTCACCCACCCTGACACCTTCCCACCCCCCCAAGCAAACCCGACACCCCCACCTCACCCCCCGACCGAACCTGACACCCCCACCTCACTTACCGTCCCACCAAATCCAACTTGGATCCATCGTAGGCGGGGAGGGGGCCCAGAGCCGAGGGATTCCAGGGACCTTCGCAGGTGGGGGGGGGCACAGGGCTGATGGATTCCGGGGTTCCATTGGGAGGGGGAGGGGCAGAGAACTGAGGGATCTCCGGGGTTCCATTGGAGGAGGGAGGGGCAGTGAGCTGAGTGAGTGTGGTGTCTGTTGGAGGGGGTATTATGACCTCATCACCACCTAACTGCCCAGCCGATGTGATTGGCCCTTAAAGACTTTCTCCCCTGGGGGGTGTCAGAGGTGAGATTCGGAAGATTTTCGACCCTTATGACCATCTAGACCCCAAGACCCCTAACTGTACCAAATTTCAAGTCTCTAGCTCAAACGGTGCGGGAGGAGTTCGCGGTCATACATACATACATACATACACCACTTGACTTTTATTTATATAGATAATACTGGCATAAGTGCCCGGCCTTGCTCTGGTCAGTCGGAGGTGGGGAGGGGACAGACAGCTGACACCCCCTGACCAACCCCAACACCCCCCGACTCACTTACCTCCCCTGACCAAACCCGACACCCCCACCTCACCCCCCAACCGAACCCGACATCCCCACCTCACTTACCGTCCCACCAAACCCAACTCGGATCCATCACAGGTGGGGAGGGGGTACAGAGCTGAGGGATTCCGGGGATCTTGGCAGGTGGGGGGGGCACAGGGCTGATGGATTCCGGGGTTCTGTTGGGAGGGGCAGAGAACTGAGGGATTTCCGGGGTTCCATTGGGAGGGGGGAGGGGCAGAGAACTGAGGGATTTCTGGGGTTCCGTTGGAGGAGGGAGGGGCAGTGAGCTGAGCGAGTGCGGTGTCTGTTGGAGGGGGTATTATGACATCATCACCACCTAGCTGCCCAGACGATGTGATTGGGGGGCGTCAGAGGTGAGATTCAGAAAATTTTTCAACCCTTATGACCATCTAGACCCCAAGACCTCTCACTGTACCAAATTTCAAGTCTCTAGCTCAAACGGTGCAGGAGGAGTTCGCGGTCATACATACACCATTTGACTTTTATATATATACTAGCATAAGTGCCCAGCGCTGCTTGGGTCAGTCGGAGGTGGGGAGGGGGCAGACAGCTGACACCCCCTGACCAACCCCAACCCCCCCGGCTCACTTACCCCCCCCGACCAAACCCGACACCCCCCCCGACCAAACCCGACACCCCCACCTGACCCCCCTGACAGAACCCGCCACCCCCCCTCACTTACTGTCCCACCAAATCCCAACTCGGATCCGTTGCAGGCGGGGAGGGGGCCCAGAGCTGAGGGATTCCGGGGACCTTCGCAGGTGGGGGGGGCACAGGGCTGATGGATTCCGGGGTTCCATTGGGAGGGGTAGAGAACTGAGGGATTGCCGGGGTTCCATTGGAGGAGGGAGGGGCAGTGAGCTGAGCAAGTGCGGTGTCTGTTGGAGGGGGTATTCTGACATCATCACCACCTAGCTGCCCAGCCGATGTGATTGACCCTTAAAGACTTTCACCCCTTTCATCTCTGGGGGCATCAGAGGTGAGATTCGGAAAATCTTTCGACCCTTACGACCATCTAGACCCCAAGACCTCTCACTGTACCAAGTTTCAAGTCTCTAGCTCAAACGGTGCGGGAGGAGTTCGCGGTCATACATACATACACCACTTGACTTTTATATAGATAGATAGATAGAGTATTAGTATTTTCATTGGGAGTGAGACCCTGGGGGGATAGCTTCTGTTAAACACACACATTTAGTATTGATAGCATGTGCATGGTGTTGGATGTTGTAGAAGCATAGCAATTTTCTGTTTGGGTTAGGTGGGGACTGGTATGAGGAAACTAATATTTAGTAAGCGTTTCTTCTCTTAATCTCATCTGTATGCCCCTTTTGTATTTTTTCTCTTCAATTGTCTGGAGCCCCCTGAGTAGAGTTAATAAACCATGTTTACAGTCAAATTTTCTTTGTATCTGCAGCTGTGTCCAGATCCGGTACTGAGTTGCACTGTGACCTGAGGGTTGTGAATATTTTTCTTCACTGTCACAGCATCGCTATATGTTTAGGAATAATTTCAACATCTGGGCATGAAGGCCTGTCTATCAAGGTGAAGAGGCTCTTGAGGGGGAGCTCCTGACCAATTTCCAAAGATAAGTATATGCCAAAGGGTTTGATGGTCAGAAGGATTTGTGATCTTGAGGCTCTTTCTTTACTTATGGGAGTTCTCTAAATTCTACTCATTCTTAATGGGCACGTGAGGGGTGGATGGGAGCTCATTACTGGGGGGAGTGCACTTTATTTCCTGGAAGAAGGTTGACTGCTGGCAGAGTGACCTGTCTGTAACTAGAGAGGCTCTGTTCTCAGTTCTTCTCTCTTACACACCATTTTGCATCACTGGTCACCACTTCATTCTTGTGTTCTCCTCTACATGGTTGTGGTTTTCTGAGGAGGATGTGCCAATCCTAGTTAGCGATGGGCCTCTGTGGTGTAGGGAGAGAGGGAGGGCCATCAGTATGTAGAAATTTAGCCATTTTCCATGTGTATGAGAGCGTTTGGGGTGGGGTTATGTGAGGGGGATGTAATGTGTAGTAGGCATTCCCTGTCAAGCAAGTCCTATGTAGGTTAGGTGAGTAGAGTGTATAACTGAGGTTTACAGTCAAGCTTGTTTGTTTGTTTGTTTTATTTGCAGATGAGTCCAGGTCACGACTACTACTCTTTGACCGTCACCGCATTGTTGTACAGATGCCGATGGATGAAAGCAAAGGCCCACATATGAAGGCAAAGAAGATCTTGAGAGCGGGAATGGCTGTCAAAGTTAAGTATCTACTGGAGCAGTGGTCTCCAACCTTTTGATGAACGCGGACTGGTCAACGCGGCCGAGTACTGCTTGCGGCCCGGGGGCTCTGTGCGGTGCGGCGGACCATTGTATGCCCGCCGAAAACCCGCAGAAATCAGTGGCTTTTTTATTTGTCGGCGCGGCAGGACCTTGCATGTCCGCCGAAAAGCCGCAGGAAAACGGCGGAAAAGCAGAAAAATGCGGAACTCTTGCCGCACCGGAAGGGAAAGCGGGGACGGAAGCGGAAAGGAAAGCGGCCAGAAGCGGAAGGGGCGGGCCGGAGGGGAACGCGGCCGCGGACCGGTACCAAATGCTCTGCGGACCGGTACCGGTCCGCGGACCGGGGGTTGGGGACCACTGTACTGGAGGGTTTGATGGTCCGAAGTATTTGTGCTGTTGAGACTGCTTGTTTAGGGGTGGGAGTCTTCTAAATTCTTCGTGTTCTTAATAGGCTTTTGAAGCGTGGTTAGGAGCTTGTTGTACAGCGGGAGTGTGTGTGTGTCCCCTGAGGGAGGGCTAATTGCTGGGAGAGCAACCTGTCTGTAACTCGAGATGCTCCATTCTCAGTTCTCTCACACACAGCACTGGGTTTGCACGACAGGTCACCACTGCATTCTTTGTCCATCTTCTATGTGGTTGTGGTTTTCCAAGGAGAATGTGAGCATCCTAGTTAGCGACGGTCTCCTGCTGTGGTGGGCAGCAATATGTGGATGAGTATTTGGAGTGGGTGTTGCTTGTCTGAGGGGGGGAGTGTAATGGATAATTGGTGGTCCTTCTGTTTAGTATGTAGGTGAGGTCTTTGTTCATGTTGTCTAGTTGGGTGCTTTGTTTGTAGTCGCAGATGGATCCAGTACTGCATCGTGGTGCTCCGTGGATGGTTGTGACTACTTCTCTTTGACTGTCATGCCATCGCTGTACAGATGTTGATGTCTGGGCGAGAAGGCCAGCGTACAAAGGAAAAGAAGATCTTGAGAGCGGGAACAGTCGTCAAAGTTAAGTGTCTGTGGAAGGGTTTGAGGGGCAAAAGAATTTGTGCTGTTGAGGCTTCTTGTTTAGGGGTGGGAGTCCTCTAAAGTCTTTGTGTTTTAATGGGCACGTGAGGGGTGGGCGGTAGCTTGTATAGAGGGAGTATGAGGTTTCCCCTGAGGGAGGGTTGATTGCTGGGAGAGTGACCTGTCTAACTAGAGATGCTCCGTTCTCAGTTCTTCTCTCAACCACAACGGTGGTTTTGCATGACTGGTCACTACTTCATCCTCTGTCCATCTTATACATGGCTGTGGTTTCACAAGGAGAATGTGAGCATCCTAGTTAGCGATGGTCCCCTGCTGTGGTGAGCATGTGGGCGGGGGCAGCAATATATGGATGAGTGTTTTGGGGTGGGGAGGTGCTTCTCTGAGGGGGGTGTGTGTGTGTATGGATAGTGGTGTTCCTTCTGTTTAGTACGCAGATGAGGTCATTTTTCATGTTGTGGATGTTAGGGTTGATGGGTTGTTATGTGAGTAGATTTGTTTGTACTTGCAGATGCATCTGGATCAGATACTGTGTTGTGTCATTCTGTGGAGGGTCCCGACTACTGCTCTTTGACTGTCATGGCATTGCTGTATGGCTGTTGACATCTGGGTGAGAAGTCTAGTGTACAAAAGAAAAGAAGATCTTGGGAGTGGCTGTCAAAGTTAAGTATCTGCTGAAGGGTACAATGGTGAGAAGTATTTGTATTGTGGAAGCTTATTGTTTAGGGGTGGGAGTCTGGTAAACGCTGCCTGTTCTTAGTGGGCACAAGAGGGAGCTCATTGTATGGATGTTTTCCTTGGAGGAAGGTTGATTGGTGGGAGAGTGACCCATCTAACTAGAGATGCTCCATTCTCAGTTCTTCTGTCACACAGCACTGGGTTTGCATGATGGGTCACTGCTTTGTCCTTCTTTTCTCCTCTATTGAATGTTGGCTTTCTGAGGGGGATGTGAGCATCCCAGTTAGCGATGGTCTCCTGTGCTGGAGGGAACGTGGGAGGGGCTCCAGTTTGTGGATGTCCATGTTGGGGTGGGGGTTCTCTGAGGGGGGGTAAAGTGTAGTAGACGTTCAGTCTGTTTAGGAAGCAGTACGCTCGTGAGGTGATCTCTCCTATTGCATAGTTGGGAGCTTTATGAATAGGTTTGCAGTCAAGCTTGTTTTTATTTTCAGATGCATCTGGTACTGCACTGCGTTGTTCCATGGAGGGTTGTGGGAGTGGCTGTCAAAGTTAAGTATCTGTGAAGGGTTTGATGGTGAGAAATATTTGTGCTTTTGAGGCTTCTTGTTTGGGGATGGAGTCCTCTAAAATGTGTCCATTCTTAATGGGCATGTGGTGGGTGGGAGGTGGTTGTTCTGTGGAGGGAGCTTGAGTTTCCCCTGTGGGAAGGTTAATGGTAGAGTGATCTGTGTGTAACTAGAAATGCTGCATTCTCCCTTCTCACACGCACAGCACTGGGTTTCCATGTTGGATCACCTGTTTGTCCTTCTTTTCTCTTTTGCTGGGTGTTGGTTTTCTGAGGAGGATGTCAGCAGCCTAGTTAATGATGGACCCCTGTGGTGTAGGGAAAGGGGGAGGGCCACCAGTATGTGGATGAGAGTGTTTGGCGGGTCTGTGGGGCTTCTCTGGGGGGGGTTTTAGTATGCAGGTGTGGTTATCTTTCATATCATGTAGTTGGGTGCTTTGTGAGTAGGGATGCAGTCAAAGTGTATTTGTGTTTGCAGATGCGTCCAGATCTGGTCCCGTTTCGTGGTGTTCTGCAGAGTGTCATGACTACCTGTCTCTGACTATAACGGCATCACTGTATTCCTGCCAATGTATGGGAGTGAAGGCCCATCTATAAGGGGAAGAAGATCTTAAGAGCGGGAGTAACTGTCTAAGTTAAGTATCTGCTGAAGGTTTTGATGGTCAGAAGAATGTGTGCTGTTGAGGAAACTTGTTTAGGGATTAGGGGGGTCCTCTAAGAAACATCACAGTTTAGAGGACATGTGGGGGGTGGGTGGAAGTTCATTATATGGCGGGAGCATGAATTTCCCCTGGAGGAAGGTTGATTGCTGGGACAGTGCCCTCTCTGTAACTAGAGATGCTCCGTTCTCCGTTCTTCTCTCTCACAGAGCACTGGGGTTGCATGACAGGTCACCACTTTATCCTTTGTCCATCTTCTACATGGTTGTGGTTTTCCAAGGAGAATGTGAGCATCCTAGTTAGCGATGGGCTCCTGCTGTGGTGGGATATGGAGGGAGGGCAGCAAAATGTGCTTGAGAGTGTTTGGGGTGGGTGCGTGCATTTATGTGGGAAGCGTAATGGGTATTAAACGGTTGTTTTTGGTTAGTATGCAGGTGAGGTCATCTTTTGTATCACGTAGTTGGGTGCTGTGTGAATAGGTGTGCAGTCACAATTTCTTTGTATTTACAGATGCATCCAGGTCTGGTATCCGTGTCGTGGTGTTCTGCGGAGTGTCGTGACTACTTCTCTCTGACTGTCACGACATCGCTGTATTCCTGCCAATGTATGGGAGTGAAGTCCCATCTATAAGGGGAAGAAGATCTTAAGAGCGGGAGTAACTGTCTAAGTTAAGTATCTGCTGAAGGGTTTGATGGTCAGAAGAATTTGTGTTTTGTGAGGCTCCTTGTTCAGAGGTGGAAGTCCTCTAAAATGTGTTGGTTCTTAATGGGCATGTGAGGGGTGGGTGGAAGCTCGTTGTATGGAGGGAGCATGCGTTTCCCCTGAGGGAGGGCTAATTGTTGGGACAGTGCCCTCTCTGTAACTAGAGATGCTCCGTTCTCCGTTCTTCTCTCACACACAGCACTGGGGTTGCGCGACAGGTCACCACTTCATCCTTTGTCCATCTTCTACATGGTTGTGGTTTTCCAAGGAGAATGTGAGCATCCTAGTTAGCGATGGGCTCCTGCTGTGGTGGGATATGGAGGGAGGGCAGCAACATGTGCTTGAGAGTGTTTGGGGTGGGTGGGTACATCTATATGGGAAGTGTAATGGGTATTAAATGTTTGTTTTTGGTTAGTATGCAGGTGAGGTCATCTTTTGTATCCTGTAGTTGGGTGCTCTGTGAGTAAGTGTGCAGTCACACTTTCTTTGTATTTGCAGAAGCGTCTGGATCCAATTTGGCAAAGAACCAGTGAAGCTGAAGTATGACTGTGGGGGATATGAAGTACTTGTTTTCCAAAATGGATTCGGTGTCAGGTTTGCAAGTTAAGTATGGTGATTGATTATAGTTTTGTGTTGGGCTGTCCTGTGTCAAGGTGGCAACTGTGTGTTTTCACTGGGTGTATGTCACTTGGTATTGCATGTGCTTTTGTTGTGTGTGCTTTTAGATGTTTAGCATTTGTTCTATGGCTGATGAGTGTGTGACTTTCTTTTCTCTTTTCCATAGGAAGCTATTTCCATGTGTGTAGTTGGAAGGCAACGGTGTCAGCAGAGAGGATTTTGGTGTGCTTTGTTTGGAAGAATTGGAGTTTATTGTATATGTGTTTGGGTTGTGATGTGAAGTGTTCTCTGTTTGATGGCTAGAATGTACTAGAGCAGCAGGACTGGGGTCAGTGTTCTGGTAGATACCAGAACTACCAGTATTCTTAAGTGGCATTATTGTCATTTCTGCAATCCCAATTGGAGAGATTAACTAAACCAACCCTGTCACTTATGTGAAGTAGTTTCTGTAATTACTTGCACAAAATGTAACTAGCTTGAAAGGAGTGGTTTGTTTGCCACTTGGAATGTTCTAGCCATCAAAGTTTCAAGAGGACACTGTTGTAAAATCCCTATGTTTTTGGACATTCTGAAGTGTTAAGTTGTTTGTTTGTATATTGTTGCATAACCTGTAGTTGTAGAGCTGTAATGTATAGCTTAAGTTGCAATCAGATGATTCATTTAGTCATCTGTGTCGTAGCATCCTAAATCACTGTAGTGATTTTGAAACCATGGTGCAGTGCAGTCAAACAGCCGGAAGGCTGACGTTTTTTACAATTTGTCAGCCTTTCGGCTGTTTCGCTGCACTGCACCATGGTTGGGACTGTCCCGGACAGTCTTTGACTTATCTTTTTGCATGTGTAGGTGCTGTTGAGGGAGCATGCTACCCGGTTGCTAGATGAGGTATGGTCAAGCCCCATTCCTGCCTCTCCCCATAAATGCCAGGTTTTGGACACGTGATGCGTGACTTGAGTATACAGAAGTGAAATGCTGACAATGTTGTTGGTGTAAGGGGATTATGTTATGTAATTGATTATATGCATGTATGTGAAATAAAACATTGTTATGGAATTTGTATGCCATTCTGTAGTGTGCAATATTTGCAAACTGATGTAATGGATGCCTTGTTGACTCAATAAAGCACTGTGTGTTGCCAAATAAAGATTGTGATTTACTCTATTTTCTCATCTCAGAAGAGCTGTGAGTCTCTCATTGTGGGTATTGTGTTTTTGGGTGCTATGGTATAGTGTAATGGCAGGTAATCTATCTTTGAGGTTTGGGTTTAGGGTTTGAGGTTTGGGTTTAGGGTTTGAGGTTTGGGTTTAGGGTTTGAGGTTTGGGTTTAGGGTTTGAGGTTTGGGTTTAGGGTTTGAGGTTTGGGTTTAGGGTTTGAGGTTTGGGTTTAGGGTTTGAGGTTTGGGTTTAGGGTTTGAGGTTTGGGTTTAGGGTTTGAGGTTTGGGTTTAGGGTTTGAGGTTTGGGTTTAGGGTTTGAGGTTTGGGTTTAGGGTTTGAGGTTTGGGTTTAGGGTTTGAGGTTTGGGTTTAGGGTTTGAGGTTTGGGTTTAGGGTTTGAGGTTTGGGTTTAGGGTTTGAGGTTTGGGTTTAGGGTTTGAGGTTTGGGTTTAGGGTTTGAGGTTTGGGTTTAGGGTTTGAGGTTTGGGTTTAGGGTTTGAGGTTTGGGTTTAGGGTTTGAGGTTTGGGTTTAGGGTTTGAGGTTTGGGTTTAGGGTTTGAGGTTTGGGTTTAGGGTTTGAGGTTTGGGTTTAGGGTTTGAGGTTTGGGTTTAGGGTTTGAGGTTTGGGTTTAGGGTTTGAGGTTTGGGTTTAGGGTTTGAGGTTTGGGTTTAGGGTTTGAGGTTTGGGTTTAGGGTTTGAGGTTTGGGTTTAGGGTTTGAGGTTTGGGTTTAGGGTTTGAGGTTTGGGTTTAGGGTTTGAGGTTTGGGTTTAGGGTTTGAGGTTTGGGTTTAGGGTTTGAGGTTTGGGTTTAGGGTTTGAGGTTTGGGTTTAGGGTTTGAGGTTTGGGTTTAGGGTTTGAGGTTTGGGTTTAGGGTTTGAGGTTTGGGTTTAGGGTTTGAGGTTTGGGTTTAGGGTTTGAGGTTTGGGTTTAGGGTTTGAGGTTTGGGTTTAGGGTTTGAGGTTTGGGTTTAGGGTTTGAGGTTTGGGTTTAGGGTTTGAGGTTTGGGTTTAGGGTTTGAGGTTTGGGTTTAGGGTTTGAGGTTTGGGTTTAGGGTTTGAGGTTTGGGTTTAGGGTTTGAGGTTTGGGTTTAGGGTTTGAGGTTTGGGTTTAGGGTTTGAGGTTTGGGTTTAGGGTTTGAGGTTTGGGTTTAGGGTTTGAGGTTTGGGTTTAGGGTTTGAGGTTTGGGTTTAGGGTTTGAGGTTTGGGTTTAGGGTTTGAGGTTTGGGTTTAGGGTTTGAGGTTTGGGTTTAGGGTTTGAGGTTTGGGTTTAGGGTTTGAGGTTTGGGTTTAGGGTTTGAGGTTTGGGTTTAGGGTTTGAGGTTTGGGTTTAGGGTTTGAGGTTTGGGTTTAGGGTTTGAGGTTTGGGTTTAGGGTTTGAGGTTTGGGTTTAGGGTTTGAGGTTTGGGTTTAGGGTTTGAGGTTTGGGTTTAGGGTTTGAGGTTTGGGTTTAGGGTTTGAGGTTTGGGTTTAGGGTTTGAGGTTTGGGTTTAGGGTTTGAGGTTTGGGTTTAGGGTTTGAGGTTTGGGTTTAGGGTTTGAGGTTTGGGTTTAGGGTTTGAGGTTTGGGTTTAGGGTTTGAGGTTTGGGTTTAGGGTTTGAGGTTTGGGTTTAGGGTTTGAGGTTTGGGTTTAGGGTTTGAGGTTTGGGTTTAGGGTTTGAGGTTTGGGTTTAGGGTTTGAGGTTTGGGTTTAGGGTTTGAGGTTTGGGTTTAGGGTTTGAGGTTTGGGTTTAGGGTTTGAGGTTTGGGTTTAGGGTTTGAGGTTAGGGTTAGGGTTAGGGTTAGGGTTAGGGTTTGAGGTTAGGGTTAGGGTTAGGGTTAGGGTTAGGGTTAGGGTTAGGGTTAGGGTTAGGGTTAGGGTTAGGGTTAGGGTTAGGGTTAGGGTTAGGGTTAGGGTTAGGGTTAGGGTTAGGGTTAGGGTTAGGGTTAGGGTTAGGGTTAGGGTTAGGGTTAGGGTTAGGGTTAGGGTTAGGGTTAGGGTTAGGGTTAGGGTTAGGGTTAGGGTTAGGGTTAGGGTTAGGGTTAGGGTTAGGGTTAGGGTTAGGGTTAGGGTTAGGGTTAGGGTTAGGGTTAGGGTTAGGGTTAGGGTTAGGGTTAGGGTTAGGGTTAGGGTTAGGGTTAGGGTTAGGGTTAGGGTTAGGGTTAGGGTTAGGGTTAGGGTTAGGGTTAGGGTTAGGGTTAGGGTTAGGGTTAGGGTTAGGGTTAGGGTTAGGGTTAGGGTTAGGGTTAGGGTTAGGGTTAGGGTTAGGGTTAGGGTTAGGGTTAGGGTTAGGGTTAGGGTTAGGGTTAGGGTTAGGGTTAGGGTTAGGGTTAGGGTTAGGAGGGTTAGGGTTAGGGTTAGGGTTAGGGTTAGGGTTAGGGTTAGGGTTAGGGTTAGGGTTAGGGTTAGGGTTAGGGTTAGGGTTAGGGTTAGGGTTAGGGTTAGGGTTAGGGTTAGGGTTAGGGTTAGGGTTAGGGTTAGGGTTAGGGTTAGGGTTAGGGTTAGGGTTAGGGTTAGGGTTAGGGTTAGGGTTAGGGTTAGGGTTAGGGTTAGGGTTAGGGTTAGGGTTAGGGTTAGGGTTAGGGTTAGGGTTAGGGTTAGGGTTAGGGTTAGGGTTAGGGTTAGGGTTAGGGTTAGGGTTAGGGTTAGGGTTAGGGTTAGGGTTAGGGTTAGGGTTAGGGTTAGGGTTAGGGTTAGGGTTAGGGTTAGGGTTAGGGTTAGGGTTAGGGTTAGGGTTAGGGTTAGGGTTAGGGTTAGGGTTAGGGTTAGGGTTAGGGTTAGGGTTAGGGTTAGGGTTAGGGTTAGGGTTAGGGTTAGGGTTAGGGTTAGGGTTAGGGTTAGGGTTAGGGTTAGGGTTAGGGTTAGGGTTAGGGTTAGGGTTAGGGTTAGGGTTAGGGTTAGGGTTAGGGTTAGGGTTAGGGTTAGGGTTAGGGTTAGGGTTAGGGTTAGGGTTAGGGTTAGGGTTAGGGTTAGGGTTAGGGTTAGGGTTAGGGTTAGGGTTAGGGTTAGGGTTAGGGTTAGGGTTAGGGTTAGGGTTAGGGTTAGGGTTAGGGTTAGGGTTAGGGTTAGGGTTAGGGTTAGGGTTAGGGTTAGGGTTAGGGTTAGGGTTAGGGTTAGGGTTAGGGTTAGGGTTAGGGTTAGGGTTAGGGTTAGGGTTAGGGTTAGGGTTAGGGTTAGGGTTAGGGTTAGGGTTAGGGTTAGGGTTAGGGTTAGGGTTAGGGTTAGGGTTAGGGTTAGGGTTAGGGTTAGGGTTAGGGTTAGGGTTAGGGTTAGGGTTAGGGTTAGGGTTAGGGTTAGGGTTAGGGTTAGGGTTAGGGTTAGGGTTAGGGTTAGGGTTAGGGTTAGGGTTAGGGTTAGGGTTAGGGTTAGGGTTAGGGTTAGGGTTAGGGTTAGGGTTAGGGTTAGGGTTAGGGTTAGGGTTAGGGTTAGGGTTAGGGTTAGGGTTAGGGTTAGGGTTAGGGTTAGGGTTAGGGTTAGGGTTAGGGTTAGGGTTAGGGTTAGGGTTAGGGTTAGGGTTAGGGTTAGGGTTAGGGTTAGGGTTAGGGTTAGGGTTAGGGTTAGGGTTAGGGTTAGGGTTAGGGTTAGGGTTAGGGTTAGGGTTAGGGTTAGGGTTAGGGTTAGGGTTAGGGTTAGGGTTAGGGTTAGGGTTAGGGTTAGGGTTAGGGTTAGGGTTAGGGTTAGGGTTAGGGTTAGGGTTAGGGTTAGGGTTAGGGTTAGGGTTAGGGTTAGGGTTAGGGTTAGGGTTAGGGTTAGGGTTAGGGTTAGGGTTAGGGTTAGGGTTAGGGTTAGGGTTAGGGTTAGGGTTAGGGTTAGGGTTAGGGTTAGGGTTAGGGTTAGGGTTAGGGTTAGGGTTAGGGTTAGGGTTAGGGTTAGGGTTAGGGTTAGGGTTAGGGTTAGGGTTAGGGTTAGGGTTAGGGTTAGGGTTAGGGTTAGGGTTAGGGTTAGGGTTAGGGTTAGGGTTAGGGTTAGGGTTAGGGTTAGGGTTAGGGTTAGGGTTAGGGTTAGGGTTAGGGTTAGGGTTAGGGTTAGGGTTAGGGTTAGGGTTAGGGTTAGGGTTAGGGTTAGGGTTAGGGTTAGGGTTAGGGTTAGGGTTAGGGTTAGGGTTAGGGTTAGGGTTAGGGTTAGGGTTAGGGTTAGGGTTAGGGTTAGGGTTAGGGTTAGGGTTAGGGTTAGGGTTAGGGTTAGGGTTAGGGTTAGGGTTAGGGTTAGGGTTAGGGTTAGGGTTAGGGTTAGGGTTAGGGTTAGGGTTAGGGTTAGGGTTAGGGTTAGGGTTAGGGTTAGGGTTAGGGTTAGGGTTAGGGTTAGGGTTAGGGTTAGGGTTAGGGTTAGGGTTAGGGTTAGGGTTAGGGTTAGGGTTAGGGTTAGGGTTAGGGTTAGGGTTAGGGTTAGGGTTAGGGTTAGGGTTAGGGTTAGGGTTAGGGTTAGGGTTAGGGTTAGGGTTAGGGTTAGGGTTAGGGTTAGGGTTAGGGTTAGGGTTAGGGTTAGGGTTAGGGTTAGGGTTAGGGTTAGGGTTAGGGTTAGGGTTAGGGTTAGGGTTAGGGTTAGGGTTAGGGTTAGGGTTAGGGTTAGGGTTAGGGTTAGGGTTAGGGTTAGGGTTAGGGTTAGGGTTAGGGTTAGGGTTAGGGTTAGGGTTAGGGTTAGGGTTAGGGTTAGGGTTAGGGTTAGGGTTAGGGTTAGGGTTAGGGTTAGGGTTAGGGTTAGGGTTAGGGTTAGGGTTAGGGTTAGGGTTAGGGTTAGGGTTAGGGTTAGGGTTAGGGTTAGGGTTAGGGTTAGGGTTAGGGTTAGGGTTAGGGTTAGGGTTAGGGTTAGGGTTAGGGTTAGGGTTAGGGTTAGGGTTAGGGTTAGGGTTAGGGTTAGGGTTAGGGTTAGGGTTAGGGTTAGGGTTAGGGTTAGGGTTAGGGTTAGGGTTAGGGTTAGGGTTAGGGTTAGGGTTAGGGTTAGGGTTAGGGTTAGGGTTAGGGTTAGGGTTAGGGTTAGGGTTAGGGTTAGGGTTAGGGTTAGGGTTAGGGTTAGGGTTAGGGTTAGGGTTAGGGTTAGGGTTAGGGTTAGGGTTAGGGTTAGGGTTAGGGTTAGGGTTAGGGTTAGGGTTAGGGTTAGGGTTAGGGTTAGGGTTAGGGTTAGGGTTAGGGTTAGGGTTAGGGTTAGGGTTAGGGTTAGGGTTAGGGTTAGGGTTAGGGTTAGGGTTAGGGTTAGGGTTAGGGTTAGGGTTAGGGTTAGGGTTAGGGTTAGGGTTAGGGTTAGGGTTAGGGTTAGGGTTAGGGTTAGGGTTAGGGTTAGGGTTAGGGTTAGGGTTAGGGTTAGGGTTAGGGTTAGGGTTAGGGTTAGGGTTAGGGTTAGGGTTAGGGTTAGGGTTAGGGTTAGGGTTAGGGTTAGGGTTAGGGTTAGGGTTAGGGTTAGGGTTAGGGTTAGGGTTAGGGTTAGGGTTAGGGTTAGGGTTAGGGTTAGGGTTAGGGTTAGGGTTAGGGTTAGGGTTAGGGTTAGGGTTAGGGTTAGGGTTAGGGTTAGGGTTAGGGTTAGGGTTAGGGTTAGGGTTAGGGTTAGGGTTAGGGTTAGGGTTAGGGTTAGGGTTAGGGTTAGGGTTAGGGTTAGGGTTAGGGTTAGGGTTAGGGTTAGGGTTAGGGTTAGGGTTAGGGTTAGGGTTAGGGTTAGGGTTAGGGTTAGGGTTAGGGTTAGGGTTAGGGTTAGGGTTAGGGTTAGGGTTAGGGTTAGGGTTAGGGTTAGGGTTAGGGTTAGGGTTAGGGTTAGGGTTAGGGTTAGGGTTAGGGTTAGGGTTAGGGTTAGGGTTAGGGTTAGGGTTAGGGTTAGGGTTAGGGTTAGGGTTAGGGTTAGGGTTAGGGTTAGGGTTAGGGTTAGGGTTAGGGTTAGGGTTAGGGTTAGGGTTAGGGTTAGGGTTAGGGTTAGGGTTAGGGTTAGGGTTAGGGTTAGGGTTAGGGTTAGGGTTAGGGTTAGGGTTAGGGTTAGGGTTAGGGTTAGGGTTAGGGTTAGGGTTAGGGTTAGGGTTAGGGTTAGGGTTAGGGTTAGGGTTAGGGTTAGGGTTAGGGTTAGGGTTAGGGTTAGGGTTAGGGTTAGGGTTAGGGTTAGGGTTAGGGTTAGGGTTAGGGTTAGGGTTAGGGTTAGGGTTAGGGTTAGGGTTAGGGTTAGGGTTAGGGTTAGGGTTAGGGTTAGGGTTAGGGTTAGGGTTAGGGTTAGGGTTAGGGTTAGGGTTAGGGTTAGGGTTAGGGTTAGGGTTAGGGTTAGGGTTAGGGTTAGGGTTAGGGTTAGGGTTAGGGTTAGGGTTAGGGTTAGGGTTAGGGTTAGGGTTAGGGTTAGGGTTAGGGTTAGGGTTAGGGTTAGGGTTAGGGTTAGGGTTAGGGTTAGGGTTAGGGTTAGGGTTAGGGTTAGGGTTAGGGTTAGGGTTAGGGTTAGGGTTAGGGTTAGGGTTAGGGTTAGGGTTAGGGTTAGGGTTAGGGTTAGGGTTAGGGTTAGGGTTAGGGTTAGGGTTAGGGTTAGGGTTAGGGTTAGGGTTAGGGTTAGGGTTAGGGTTAGGGTTAGGGTTAGGGTTAGGGTTAGGGTTAGGGTTAGGGTTAGGGTTAGGGTTAGGGTTAGGGTTAGGGTTAGGGTTAGGGTTAGGGTTAGGGTTAGGGTTAGGGTTAGGGTTAGGGTTAGGGTTAGGGTTAGGGTTAGGGTTAGGGTTAGGGTTAGGGTTAGGGTTAGGGTTAGGGTTAGGGTTAGGGTTAGGGTTAGGGTTAGGGTTAGGGTTAGGGTTAGGGTTAGGGTTAGGGTTAGGGTTAGGGTTAGGGTTAGGGTTAGGGTTAGGGTTAGGGTTAGGGTTAGGGTTAGGGTTAGGGTTAGGGTTAGGGTTAGGGTTAGGGTTAGGGTTAGGGTTAGGGTTAGGGTTAGGGTTAGGGTTAGGGTTAGGGTTAGGGTTAGGGTTAGGGTTAGGGTTAGGGTTAGGGTTAGGGTTAGGGTTAGGGTTAGGGTTAGGGTTAGGGTTAGGGTTAGGGTTAGGGTTAGGGTTAGGGTTAGGGTTAGGGTTAGGGTTAGGGTTAGGGTTAGGGTTAGGGTTAGGGTTAGGGTTAGGGTTAGGGTTAGGGTTAGGGTTAGGGTTAGGGTTAGGGTTAGGGTTAGGGTTAGGGTTAGGGTTAGGGTTAGGGTTAGGGTTAGGGTTAGGGTTAGGGTTAGGGTTAGGGTTAGGGTTAGGGTTAGGGTTAGGGTTAGGGTTAGGGTTAGGGTTAGGGTTAGGGTTAGGGTTAGGGTTAGGGTTAGGGTTAGGGTTAGGGTTAGGGTTAGGGTTAGGGTTAGGGTTAGGGTTAGGGTTAGGGTTAGGGTTAGGGTTAGGGTTAGGGTTAGGGTTAGGGTTAGGGTTAGGGTTAGGGTTAGGGTTAGGGAGGTTAGGGTTAGGGTTAGGGTTAGGGTTAGGGTTAGGGTTAGGGTTAGGGTTAGGGTTAGGGTTAGGGTTAGGGTTAGGGTTAGGGTTAGGGTTAGGGTTAGGGTTAGGGTTAGGGTTAGGGTTAGGGTTAGGGTTAGGGTTAGGGTTAGGGTTAGGGTTAGGGTTAGGGTTAGGGTTAGGGTTAGGGTTAGGGTTAGGGTTAGGGTTAGGGTTAGGGTTAGGGTTAGGGTTAGGGTTAGGGTTAGGGTTAGGGTTAGGGTTAGGGTTAGGGTTAGGGTTAGGGTTAGGGTTAGGGTTAGGGTTAGGGTTAGGGTTAGGGTTAGGGTTAGGGTTAGGGTTAGGGTTAGGGTTAGGGTTAGGGTTAGGGTTAGGGTTAGGGTTAGGGTTAGGGTTAGGGTTAGGGTTAGGGTTAGGGTTAGGGTTAGGGTTAGGGTTAGGGTTAGGGTTAGGGTTAGGGTTAGGGTTAGGGTTAGGGTTAGGGTTAGGGTTAGGGTTAGGGTTAGGGTTAGGGTTAGGGTTAGGGTTAGGGTTAGGGTTAGGGTTAGGGTTAGGGTTAGGGTTAGGGTTAGGGTTAGGGTTAGGGTTAGGGTTAGGGTTAGGGTTAGGGTTAGGGTTAGGGTTAGGGTTAGGGTTAGGGTTAGGGTTAGGGTTAGGGTTAGGGTTAGGGTTAGGGTTAGGGTTAGGGTTAGGGTTAGGGTTAGGGTTAGGGTTAGGGTTAGGGTTAGGGTTAGGGTTAGGGTTAGGGTTAGGGTTAGGGTTAGGGTTAGGGTTAGGGTTAGGGTTAGGGTTAGGGTTAGTTAGGGTTAGGGTTAGGGTTAGGGTTAGGGTTAGGGTTAGGGTTAGGGTTAGGGTTAGGGTTAGGGTTAGGGTTAGGGTTAGGGTTAGGGTTAGGGTTAGGGTTAGGGTTAGGGTTAGGGTTAGGGTTAGGGTTAGGGTTAGGGTTAGGGTTAGGGTTAGGGTTAGGGTTAGGGTTAGGGTTAGGGTTAGGGTTAGGGTTAGGGTTAGGGTTAGGGTTAGGGTTAGGGTTAGGGTTAGGGTTAGGGTTAGGGTTAGGGTTAGGGTTAGGGTTAGGGTTAGGGTTAGGGTTAGGGTTAGGGTTAGGGTTAGGGTTAGGGTTAGGGTTAGGGTTAGGGTTAGGGTTAGGGTTAGGGTTAGGGTTAGGGTTAGGGTTAGGGTTAGGGTTAGGGTTAGGGTTAGGGTTAGGGTTAGGGTTAGGGTTAGGGTTAGGGTTAGGGTTAGGGTTAGGGTTAGGGTTAGGGTTAGGGTTAGGGTTAGGGTTAGGGTTAGGGTTAGGGTTAGGGTTAGGGTTAGGGTTAGGGTTAGGGTTAGGGTTAGGGTTAGGGTTAGGGTTAGGGTTAGGGTTAGGTTAGGTTAGGGTTAGGGTTAGGGTTAGGGTTAGGGTTAGGGTTAGGGTTAGGGTTAGGGTTAGGTTAGGGTTAGGGTTAGGGTTAGGGTTAGGGTTAGGGTTAGGGTTAGGGTTAGGGTTAGGTTAGGGTTAGGTTAGGTTAGGGTTAGGGTTAGGGTTAGGGTTAGGGTTAGGGTTAGGGTTAGGGTTAGGGTTAGGGTTAGGGTTAGGGTTAGGGTTAGGGTTAGGATAGGGTTAGGGTTAGGGTTAGGGTTAGGGTTAGGGTTAGGGTTAGGGTTAGGGTTAGGTTAGGGTTAGGGTTAGGGTTAGGGTTAGGGTTAGGGTTAGGGTTAGGGTTAGGGTTAGGGTTAGGGTTAGGGTTAGGGTTAGGGTTAGGTTAGGGTTAGGGTTAGGGTTAGGGTTAGGGTTAGGGTTAGGGTTAGGGTTAGGGTTAGGGTTAGGGTTAG
>JAVMKO010000049.1:0-2500 GCA_032164245.1 Sternotherus odoratus
CTCCTGTTAGAATTGTTTAATTGTCAGTTGTCTCTTGAATTACTTAGTTGTTTGGCTGTTCGCTGTGTTCATTGTTCATTGTTTTGATTGTTGGCTTAGCTGGTTTGGTGCATCAGTTTGTTTCATGTGGTAGCTGGTTGGTTGTTGGTTGGCTTCGTTTTGTGATCGTTGGGTTAGCTGTTTTTTGTGTTGGGTGTTTCTTTTAGTTTGGTGTTGGTTGTTTTAGTTGGTATTGTTTGGTTTTTGTTAGGTTTTGATTGTTGGTTGGCTTAGTTTCGTATGTGAGGTGTTTGTTTACTTATGTTGTTTGGTATGTCAGTTGTTTTAGTGTTTCTTGTGTAGGTTTGTTGCATTAATTATTTAGCGTGTGTTATGTTAGTAGTTTGTTTAGTGTATTAGTTGTTTGCTCCGTTGTTTCTTGACTGTATGCTGTGTTGTTTGCTGGGGCAGTTTGGTGTGATAGTTGTTTGGTGTATTATTTCTTTCTTTCATTGTTTGTTGCGTTTGTTGTTTGTGTTTAGGTGTTTGCCGTGTTCATTGGTGTTTCAGTGATTTGCTTGTTTGGTGTGTTGGTTGTTTGGCTGATTTGTTGATGTGTTAATTGTTTGGGTAGTTACTTGCTGTGTTAGTGGTTTATTTGGTTTGCTACTTCTTGGTTTATTCAATTGTTTAGCTTGAGTTTGCTTAGAAATTTACTTCTTTGCTGGGTCAGTTGTTGCAGAGCTCATTGGTCAGCTGTTTTGTTGTTTAGCGGGCTCACTATTCAGTTGTGTTAGTTGTTGCATTGGTGTGTTAGTTCCTTGCTGTGTGAATTGCTCCTGTGTTGAGTTGTTTTGCTCTTGGGGTGCTGACTCCTGTAGTTGTTGGTGTCTTGAGTTGTATAGCTGTGGGGTGTTCAGTCCTATAGTTGCGGGGATGTGGGGTTCTGTCATTGCTGGGGTGTTGAGTTGTGTAGTTGTTGATGGGTTGAGTTGTGTAGTTGTTGGGGTGTTGAGTCATATAGTTGTTGAGTTGTGTAAATGTTGGGGGATTGAATTGTGTAGCTATTGGGGTATTGAGTTGTGTAGCTGTAGGGGGGTTAACTGTGTAAATGTTGGGGGTTGAGTTGTGTAGTTGTTGAGTTATGTAGCTGTTGGGGTGTTGAGTCCTGTAGCTTTGAGGTGTTGAGTTGTATAGTTGCTGAGTTGTGTAGTTGTTGAATTGTGTAGTTATTGGGGGTTGAATTGTGTAGTTGTGTAATTGTTGAGTTGTGTAGTTCTTTGCTCCCTGTTGGGTTCTGTCTCTGTCCGAACCCCCCCCCCAGCCCCCCAGTCCCAGTCCCCAGAGCTGCCCCCCCCTGGGGCTGTTTGAGGGGAACAATGGGGGGCTGAGGGATCCGCTCCCTTTCTGAGCCCCTCACCTCTGCTGCCCCCCCCAGCAGCTGTTGTTGACTCAGGCGCTGGGGGGGGGGGCAGGTGCCAAGGTTGGGACAGGCCCAGGGGCAGGATGGGGGGGGGTCGGTTTTGTCAGGCCTGGGGATTAGCGGCTCCTCAGCTGGTGTCGCTCAGAAGGTTTTGGGCAATTTCCTGCCAGTCACAGGGCCCAGGGCTGGGGGGCGGGGGCTGCGGGTCGGGAGTGAGGGGCACCGGGAGGGCCGGGGGGCAGGGGCTGCGGGTCGGGAGTGAGGGGCACCGGCAGGGCCTGGGCCTGCGGGTCTGGAGTGGGGGGCACCGGCAGGGCCCGGGGCTGTGGGTCGGGAGTGGGGGGCACCGGCAGGGCCCGGGGCTGCGGGTCGGGAGTGAGGGGCACTCTCCGGGCCGGGGGGGCTGCGGGTCAGGAGTGAGGGGCACCAGCAGGGCCTGGGGCTGCGGGTCGGGAGTGAGGGGCACCGGGAGGGCCTGGGGCTGCGGGTCGGGAGTGAGGGGCACCAGGAGGGCCCGGGGCTGTGGGTCGGGAGTGGGGGGCACCGGGAGGGCCCGGGGCTGCGGGTCGGGAGTGGGGGGCACCGGCAGGGCCCGGGGCTGCGGGTCGGGAGTGAGGGGCACTGTCCGGGAGGGGGGAGCAGCACATGGCCGATCTCTCTCTTCACACCCCGCGGCTGTTGACGGGTCTCCTGTCCCGTCCGACTCTCTGGAGACAAAAGAAGCAGGAAAGCAGGAAGGGGGGGGCGGGGGGGTTTCATTATCGCTGAGCCGGGGAGTGGGGGGGGGGGTCTGGCTTTGTTCCCGGACAAAATGTCCACTTAGTCAGAGTCAAGTGCGTCCCCGAGAGAACAACTGCGGCCCTGGGAGAGGTGAGAGATTCCAGGGGGGGGGGCTCACTGCCACCCGCAGCCCCCCCCCCCGCGCCCGGCCAGTGCCCCTCACTCCCGACCCACGGACCCTGTTAGTCTACCCCACTGCAACAGCGCTGGAGATAACAGGGGCTGCGGGTCGGGAGTGAGGGGCACCGGCGGGGCGGGGGGCTGCGGGTTGGGAGTGAGGGGCACCGGCGGGGTTGGGGGCTGCGGGTCGGGAGTGAG
>JAVMKO010000049.1:10000-67429 GCA_032164245.1 Sternotherus odoratus
ACCTAACGGTCTCCATCCAGTCGAGCCCCCGGGATTGTCTTTGCCTTTGAACTAGGTTCACATGGAATCAAATCCAGGTTCCTCTGATCCCTCCGACTGCTCTGCCCCGTCAGATAAACCCGCCTGGCCGCCCCAAGCCCCCTAAACCCTCCACTCTCTTCATCCACGTCCCGCTAATCTCGGCGTTAATCCCGCCCTCCGCGCCCTCTCCAGCTCTCATCCCGGGGAGCCAACGGGCCGCTCTCCGGGGTTTATAGACTGAGCCCCGCACTTCGCTGGGACCACAAATCTCTCGCCCAGACCCAGGTAGTTCAGTCTGTGGGAGGATGATAATCCGTCTCGGGCGAACGGCGCCAGCCCCATGTCTTGTGGGGCTGGATCATCAGCGTGGAACCCACCCAGCCTGGCCAACGTCTCTCTCCAGAGGCATCGCACAGACCCGCTCGGCCAGGAAATCTCTTCACTGCGCCACTGGGCTCCTCTCCTGGTCCCTGGGGAGATGGACGACCGGGGAGGAAGAGCGCGGCGGGGACTTGCAGGCTGGTCTCTTCCCCAAGGGACGCCAGCCCCATAAACCATCACAAAGAGAGCGTTCATCCCTCCGTCCACAGCCGCTCATCCCTCCATCCCTCCGTCCACAGCCGCTCATCCCTTCATCCCTCCGTCCACAGCCGCTCATCCCTTCATCCCTCCGTCCACAGCCGCTCATCCCTTCATCCCTCCGTCCACAGCCGTTCATCCCTCCATCCCTCCGTCCACAGCCGCTCATCCCTTCATCCCTCCGTCCACAGCCGCTCATCCCTCCATCCCTCCATCCACAGCCATTCATCCCTCCATCCACAGCCGCTCATCCCTCCATCCCTCCGTCCACAGCCGCTCATCCCTCCATCCCTCCGTCCACAGCCGTTCATCCCTTCATCCCTCCGTCCACAGCCGCTCATCCCTCCATCCCTCCGTCCACAGCCGTTCATCCCTCCATCCCTCCGTCCACAGCCGTTCATCCCTCCATCCACAGCCGTTCATCCCTCCGTCCACAGCCGCTCATCCCTCCATCCCTCCGTCCACAGCCGTTCATCCCTTCATCCCTCCGTCCACAGCCGCTCATCCCTCCATCCCTCCGTCCACAGCCGTTCATCCCTCCATCCCTCCGTCCACAGCCGTTCATCCCTCCATCCACAGCCGTTCATCCCTCCGTCCACAGCCGTTCATCCCTCCGTCCCTCCGTCCACAGCCGCTCATCCCTCCATCCCTCCGTCCACAGCCGCTCATCCCTCCATCCCTCCGTCCACAGCCGTTCATCCCTCCGTCCCTCCATCCACAGCCGTTCATCCCTCCATCCCTCCGTCCACAGCCGCTCATCCCTCCATCCCTCCGTCCACAGCCGCTCATCCCTCCATCCCTCCGTCCACAGCCGTTCATCCCTCCGTCCACAGCCGCTCATCCCTCCATCCCTCCGTCCACAGCCGCTCATCCCTCCATCCCTCCGTCCACAGCCGTTCATCCCTCCGTCCCTCCATCCACAGCCGTTCATCCCTCCATCCCTCCATCCCTCCGTCCACAGCCGTTCATCCCTCCATCCCTCCATCCCTCCGTCCACAGCCGCTCATCCCTCCATCCACAGCCGCTCATCCCTCCGTCCCTCCGTCCACAGCCGCTCATCCCTTCATCCCTCCGTCCACAGCCGCTCATCCCTCCATCCCTCCGTCCACAGCCGCTCATCCCTCCGTCCCTCCGTCCACAGCCGTTCATCCCTCCATCCCTCCGTCCACAGCCGTTCATCCCTCCATCCCTCCATCCCTCCGTCCACAGCCGTTCATCCCTCCATCCCTCCATCCCTCCGTCCACAGCCGCTCATCCCTCCATCCCTCCGTCCACAGCCGTTCATCCCTCCATCCACAGCCGCTCATCCCTCCGTCCCTCCGTCCACAGCCGCTCATCCCTTCATCCCTCCGTCCACAGCCGCTCATCCCTCCATCCCTCCGTCCACAGCCGCTCATCCCTCCGTCCCTCCGTCCACAGCCGTTCATCCCTCCGTCCACAGCCGTTCATCCCTCCGTCCCTCCGTCCACAGCCGTTCATCCCTCCATCCCTCCGTCCACAGCCGCTCATCCCTCCGTCCCTCCGTCCACAGCCGTTCATCCCTCCGTCCCTCCGTCCACAGCCGCTCATCCCTCCATCCCTCCGTCCACAGCCGCTCATCCCTCCATCCCTCCGTCCACAGCCGCTCATCCCTCCATCCCTCCGTCCACAGCCGTTCATCCCTCCATCCCTCCGTCCACAGCCGTTCATCCCTCCGTCCACAGACGTTCATCCCTCCATCCCTCCGTCCACAGCCGTTCATCCCTCCGTCTACAGCCATACATCCCTCCATCCCTCCGTCCACAGCCGTTCATCCCTCCGTCCACAGCCGTTCATCCCTCCGTCCACAGCCATACATCCCTCCATCCCTCCGTCCACAGCCGTTCATCCCTCCGTCCACAGACGTTCATCCCTCCATCCCTCCGTCCACAGCCGTTCATCCCTCCGTCCACAGCCGTTCATCCCTCCATCCCTCCATCCCCAGCCGTTCATCCCTCCATCCACAGCCGTTCATCCCTCCATCCCTCCGTCCACAGCCGTTCATCCCTCCGTCCACAGCCATACATCCCTCCATCCCTCCGTCCACAGCCGTTCATCCCTCCGTCCACAGCCGTTCATCCCTCCATCCCTCCATCCCCAGCCGTTCATCCCTCCATCCACAGCCGTTCATCCCTCCATCCCTCCGTCCACAGCCGTTCATCCCTCCGTCCACAGCCATACATCCCTCCATCCCTCCGTCCACAGCCGTTCATCCCTCCGTCCACAGACGTTCATCCCTCCATCCCTCCGTCCACAGCCGTTCATCCCTCCGTCCACAGCCGTTCATCCCTCCATCCCTCCGTCCACAGCCGTTCATCCCTCCGTCCACAGCCGTTCATCCCTCCATCCCTCCGTCCACAGCCGTTCATCCCTCCGTCCACAGCCATACATCCCTCCATCCCTCCGTCCACAGCCGTTCATCCCTCCGTCCACAGACGTTCATCCCTCCATCCCTCCGTCCACAGCCGTTCATCCCTCCGTCTACAGCCATACATCCCTCCATCCCTCCGTCCACAGCCGTTCATCCCTCCGTCCACAGCCGTTCATCCCTCCATCCCTCCGTCCACAGCCGCTCATCCCTCCATCCCTCCGTCCACAGCCGCTCATCCCTCCGTCCCTCCGTCCACAGCCGTTCATCCCTCCGTCCACAGCCGCTCATCCCTCCATCCCTCCGTCCACAGCCGTTCATCCCTCCATCCACAGCCGTTCATCCCTCCGTCCCTCCGTCCACAGCCGCTCATCCCTCCGTCCCTCCGTCCACAGCCGCTCATCCCTCCGTCCACAGCCGCTCATCCCTCCATCCCTCCTTTCACAGCCGCTCATCCCTCCGTCCCTCCGTCCACAGCCGCTCATCCCTCCGTCCACAGCCGCTCATCCCTCCATCCACAGCCGCTCATCCCTCCATCCCTCCTTTCACAGCCGCTCATCCCTCCGTCCCTCCGTCCACAGCCGCTCATCCCTCCATCCCTCCATCCACAGCCGCTCATCCCTCCATCCCTCCATCCACAGCCGCTCATCCCTTCATCCCTCCATCCACAGCCGCTCATCCCTCCATCCCTCCGTCCACAGCCGCTCATCCCTCCATCCCTCCGTCCACAGCCGCTCATCCCTCCATCCACAGCTGCTCATCCCTCCATCCCTCCTTTCACAGCCGCTCATCCCTCCGTCCCTCTGTCCACAGCCGCTCATCCCTCCATCCCTCCATTCACAGCCATTCATCCCTCCATCCCTCCTTTCACAGCTGTTCATCCCTCCGTCCACAGCCGCTCATCCCTCCATCCCTCCATTCACAGCCGCTCATCCCTCCATCCCTCCATTCACAGCTGTTCATCCCTCCGTCCACAGCCACTCATCCCTCCATCCCTCCGTCCACAGCCGTTCATCCCTCCATCCCTCCATTCACAGCCGTTCATCCCTCCATCCCTCCATTCACAGCTGTTCATCCCTCCGTCCACAGCCGCTCATCCCTCCTTCCCTCCATTCACAGCCGCTCATCCCTCCATCCCTCCATTCACAGCCGTTCATCCCTCCATCCCTCCATTCACAGCTGTTCATCCCTCCGTCCACAGCCACTCATCCCTCCATCCCTCCGTCCACAGCCGTTCATCCCTCCATCCCTCCATTCACAGCCGTTCATCCCTCCATCCCTCCATTCACAGCTGTTCATCCCTCCGTCCACAGCCGCTCATCCCTCCATCCCTCCATTCACAGCCGCTCATCCCTCCATCCCTCCATTCACAGCCGCTCATCCCTCCATCCCTCCATTCACAGCCGTTCATCCCTCCATCCCTCCATTCACAGCTGTTCATCCCTCCGTCCACAGCCACTCATCCCTCCATCCCTCCGTCCACAGCCGTTCATCCCTCCATCCCTCCGTCCACAGCCGTTCATCCCTCCATCCCTCCGTCCACAGCCGCTCATCCCTCCGTCCACAGCCGTTCATCCCTCCATCCCTCCTTTCACAGCCGCTCATCCCTCCGTCCCTCCGTCCACAGCCGCTCATCCCTCCGTCCCTCCGTCCACAGCCACTCATCCCTTCATCCCTCCATCCCCAGCTGCTCATCCCTCCATCCCTCCGTCCACAGCCGTTCATCCCTCCATCCCCAGCCGTTCATCCCTCCTTCCACAGCTGTTCATCCCTCCATCCCCAGCTGCTCATCCCTCCATCCCTCCGTCCACAGCCGTTCATCCCTCCATCCCTCCATCCCCAGCCGCTCATCCCTTCATCCCTCCATCCCCAGCTGCTCATCCCTCCATCCCTCCGTCCACAGCCGTTCATCCCTCCATCCCCAGCCGTTCATCCCTCCTTCCACAGCTGTTCATCCCTCCATCCCCAGCTGCTCATCCCTCCATCCCTCCGTCCACAGCCGTTCATCCCTCCATCCCTCCATCCCCAGCCGCTCATCCCTTCATCCCTCCATCCCCAGCTGCTCATCCCTCCATCCCTCCGTCCACAGCCGTTCATCCCTCCATCCCCAGCCGTTCATCCCTCCTTCCACAGCTGTTCATCCCTCCATCCCTCCATCCCCAGCCGTTCATCCCTCCTTCCACAGCTGTTCATCCCTCCATCCCCAGCTGCTCATCCCTCCATCCCTCCATCCCCAGCCGTTCATCCCTCCATCCCTCCATCCCCAGCCGCTCATCCCTTCATCCCTCCATCCCCAGCTGCTCATCCCTCCATCCCTCCGTCCACAGCCGTTCATCCCTCCTTCCACAGCTGTTCATCCCTCCATCCCCAGCCGTTCATCCCTCCTTCCACAGCTGTTCATCCCTCCATCCCCAGCTGCTCATCCCTCCATCCCTCCATCCCCAGCCGTTCATCCCTCCATCCCTCCATCCCCAGCCGCTCATCCCTTCATCCCTCCATCCCCAGCTGCTCATCCCTCCATCCCTCCATCCCCAGCCGTTTATCCCTCCGTCCACAGCTGTTCATCCCTCCATCTTCCCACAACCTCCAGCCTTGCTCCAACCTCCACCCTCTGCAGGGCCGGGTCTCCTGCACTCCACATTTCCCCTGCCCCTTCCTCCCTCTCCCCGATCCCGCCAGCTGTTTGCTCCCCACCCCAGAGACGCCCCTTTCCATTCGCAGCTCTGGCCTCCCCACTGGCAGCTGTGGAGCAGCGTCCCGGACGCCTGGGTCCCAGGCCCCCTCCCGGGCTCTACCCCCTCCTAATACCAAGGACAGAGCCCAGCTGGAGCTCAGATCAGGCGTGGGTAGAGAGGACACTGGTGGGAAGCCCTGGGGGTGCCGTGCTGCAGGGAGTGGGGGGGGGAGTATGGCAGGAGGGGCTCTGCTGTGGGAATTGGGGGGGGAGGGGCCGTGGGGAGTGGGGGGCAGGGCCGTGGGGGATGTTGATTGACAGACACACAGAGCGCACGGCGCTGTACAATGCATTTTATTCTACAGTCTGGGAAGGGGGGCTGGGGGCCGACGCTGATATACAGAGAGCGGGGGGTGGGGGTGGCGTGGGGGGCGGGGTCCGTCGGTTGCAGCGGGGGGGGCGCTTCGGGGGCTCACGGGAGTTACTCCTCGTTCAGCCCCTTCTGCAAAAGAACAGAGAGAGAAAGTGAGTTTCACTAGGAGGTCAAAGGCGTGGGGGGGAGGGGAGAGGTACCAGGAGAAATGGGGGAGGAGGGGAGGGATGGGGAGGGGTCAGAGAAGTGGGAGGGGTCAGAGGAGGGGGAGGGGCCAGGGGAGGGGCAGCCCCCACCGCTCACCTTGGCGCCGATGTCGCGGCTCTTGGCCCGCAGCTTGTTGACCTGGGACTCGGCGATGTCGGCCCGCTCCTCCGCCTCGTCCAGCTCGTGCTGCACCTTCCGGAACTTGGCCAGGTTGGTGTTGGCTTGTTCCTCCTGCCGGGGGAGAGACACCGGGCGTTACCCTGCGGAACTGCCCGCCGCTGGGTCTGCAGCGCAGCCCAGAGTTCGGCATGGCCAGGCCCCTGCATCTAACTGGCTACTTCCCCAAGGCGGGGGGCGCCTGTTCCACTGGGGACCCAGAGAACACAATGGGATGTTTTAACCTGTGGAACTACCCACCACTGGAATTCCAACAGAGAAGGGCCCAGGGAGGGGTAGGAGGGGGCCAGCCCCCCTGTATTAATTAGTTACAATCCATCCGTCCATCCTTCCATTTTCTCATCCAGCCTTTCCACCCACTCAACGCTCCACCTGCCCGTCCAGCTGGGTTCTGGGGCCGGGGGGGGAGGTCTGGATTCCAGAGTGCATCATGGGAAGGACCCAGAAGTTCTGGACACTCACCGCCTCCTCGGCCTGCCGCTTGTAGGCTTTGACCTTCAGCTGGAGTTTGTCCACCAGGTCCTGGAGACGGATCAGATTCTTCCGATCCTCCTCAGTCTGGAGAGATGGGGGGGGGGAGAGAAATTCTGGATTCAGCCAGTGGCTCTGGAACCCAGATGCTCGAGAACAATGGGGGGGGGTCTGGATTAATCCCCAACCTCCATCAAGTCTGTGTGTGCTTCCTCAAGCGGGGGTGGTAACAAAAGAGCCCCACAATCACGCTAGACCTGCCTGAAACTCAAGGGCTGCTGGGGTGCCCTTGATCTAGAATAAGAAAAAAGGTCTGTGGTGTTCTAGACCAAAAGCCACTTAGGGTTTGGTTCTAGAGCAGGCCTGGGTAAGAGCCTGGCTCTAGACCAGCATGATGTCTGGGGGGGGTGAGATACTGCAGAACGTGGGGGTAAGGCGTGGGGATTTCATGCAGGGTTCGAGACCAGGGAGTGACTGGCGTTCTTGAGTTTGGCTATGGAACCGAGGGATAATGGGTGTGCTGTGCTCTAGAACGTGAGACAATTACTCTAGAACAAGTCAGGGAAGTCTGTGGTGTGGAATATAGAGGAGATCTGTCTAGATGACCACAATGGTCGTTTCTGGCCTTTGACCTATGACTCTAGGTCATCTATGGTCTAGCACAGATCAGGTTCTGTTCTCGAGTGGATGGCTTGTGTTCTGGTGCAGAAGGTTCTGGAACAGGACATGTTCTAGACCAGGGAAACAATTCTGTAGCCTGTGTCTTGAGTGTGATGCTCAAGGCCTAGCGTGGGATGGTCAGAAGCCAGGTCTTTGAGATTCAGAAGAGCCAGGATGATGTTCTGGAGAGGACTGAACATGCCCTGGGCGTGTGTCTCACGTTCTAGAGCAAACGTCGCATGTTTGGGGGGCAGGTACTTGTGTTCATGGAATCACGTTCTGGACGGCAGGTTCTGGGGCCTGCCCCTCAGGTTCTAGAGCACACGTTGTGTTCTCAGGCACGCCACCCGTGTTCTGGAGGCCAAGCTCTGCGGCTCGTCTGGTTTCCAGACCCCTCCCGGCGGGTACCTGGTAGGTGAGCTCCTTGATGCGCCGCTCCGACTTGCGCAGGCCCTTGATGCTCTCCGCGTTGCGCTTCTGCTCCGACTCCAGCTCGTTCTCCAGCTCCCGGACTCGCGCCTCCAGCTTCTGCAGCTGCTTCTTCCCGCCCTTGAGGGCCAGCTGCTCGGCCTCATCCAGCCGCAGCTGCAGGTCCTTGATGGTCTGCTCCATGTTCTTCTTCATCCGCTCCAGGTGGGCGCTGGTGTCCTGCTCCTTCTTCAGCTCCTCCGCCATCATCGCCGCCTGCCGGCCAGAAAGAAGAGTCGTTCCCTGCGCCCCTGAGCCAGCCCCTCCCCCCACCCGGCCGGGCCCAGGCCCCGTGTCCCGTTCCCGCGCACTCACGTCGGTGATGGCTTTCTTGGCTTTCTCCTCGGCGTTCCTGCACTCCTGCACGGCCTCCTCCACCTCTGTCTGCAGCTGGGACAGGTCCGCCTCCATCTTCTTCTTCTGGTTGATCAGGCTGGTGTTCTAGGTCAGTGGGTGAGGGGACAGAAGCTCAGAGGTGGCATCGTTCCCTCACATCTCGACATGGGTCCCCGACCGCTCAGGATCGCGGCCATCTGAGCTCCTTCCCCGGCGGGCTAGAACCCCCCACTGGCAGGTCTGGGCTCGATTTGCCTCTCTGGGAGAAAGGCCACTCCCTAAAATGGTCTAGCCCCTTGATCTTGAATGAAATGGAACCAGGGGGCGGTTGAGACGGTAGCTTGGGCTAAAACCAGCCGGTGGCGTGAGGTCTGTAGAGGCCCTTGTCTCTCACCCACAGAGCAGTGACTATTTTCTAGACTTGTCCCACTCAAAATGGGCCTATTCTAGACAATTGTTTGTATATTACTGTCACCCCACCCACATGTTCTACATTATTGCCCCAACCACGTGGTACAGTCATCCCGTTCCAGAATGTTCTTTTACCTGAGACAAGTTCTAGACAATTCCCCCCAAGCAATCGGGACATTGGCCATATTGTACACATCCTCTAGCTAGCACCTCACTCAACAGGTGTTTGTCGTGTTCTAGACGGTTAGTCAGACTAAACGTCTAGATGATTATTCAGAACAAATAAAGTGAGGTTTATATTTCAGGTTATTATCCAGAACAAATAAAATGGCGCCCATGTTCTCGATGACTCTTCGGAACGAACCTGGCAATGGCCATTTTCTAGATGACTATCCAGAACGTGCTAAGCTCGAGCCATGTTCCGGAGCATCACCCAAAACCATTCCTGTGCTGAATGAACAGGGAGGCCCATATGGTTGTGATCTGGTGCGAGGTTGCTTTCTGGACAAAGTGGATAGTCTAGACTATTATCCAGAACAGATCAAGCGGCAGCCACATTCTCAATGGTTATCCAGACTGGAGCATCGATGCTCCGGACCACTTTCCGAGAGCAAACACAGTTCTGCTCTGGTTCTGGATTACAAGCCAACCCCAGCAGGGCAGCCCCCAGACGCGAGATTATGGCTGTCGCGTTCTAGATCATTCTCCAGACCCTAGGGGGCAGTGTCCATGTTCTAGGCTCCTGTGGTGAGTGACCAGGGAAGCCCACGTGGGTGAGTGATGGGAACCGCGGCTGGGTTCTCTGCAGTGGCCTCAAGGGGTCAGGAGTCAGGGGGTCCCCGTCTCTCTCACCTGGGTGTGGAGCAGCTGGACTCTCTCGCTGGCTTCGATCAGCTCCTGCTCGGCCAGTTTCCGGGCGCGCTCCGTCTGCTCCACCACGGCCCGCAGCTCCTCCAGCTCGGCCGCCAGCAGGTTGCTCCGGCGCTCCACGAGGGCGATGTTCTCCTTCAGGTCCTCGTTGGCCCGGATCACGTCGTCCAGCTGGATCTGGGGTGTCCTGGGGTGGCGGGAGAACAGGCCTTGAGGGGGGGACAGGACCCTCCACAGCACAGCGCCCCCTAGGGCCGGGCCGGGGGGACAGGGAACCGGCGCGGCGCCCCCTAGGGCCGGGCCGGGGGACAGGGAACCGGCGCGGCGCCCCCTAGGGCCGGGCCGGGGGGGCAGGGAACCGGCACGGCGCCCCCTAGGGCCGGACCGGGGGACAGGGAACCGGCGCGGCGCCCCCTAGGGCCGGGCCGGGGGGCAGGGAACCCGGCACGGCGCCCCCTAGGGCCGGGCCGGGGGACAGGGAACCGGCGCGGCGCCCCCTAGGGCCGGGCCGGGGGACAGGGAACCGGCGCGGCGCCCCCTAGGGCCGGGCCGGGGGGCAGGGAACCGGCGCGGCGCCCCCGGGAGGTACCTTGAGTAACCCCTGCAGCAGCTTGACTTGCTTCTGGGCCTCGGCCGCCATGCGGTTGGCGTGGCTCAGCTGGATCTCCATCTCGTTGAGGTCGCCCTCCATCTTCTTCTTCACCCTCAGGGCCTCGTTGCGGCTCCGGGTCTCGGCGTCCAGCGAGGTCTGGAGCGAGTCCACCACCCGCAGGTGGTTGCGCTTGGCCTGCTCCATCTCCTCGTCCTTCTCCGCCAGCTTCCGCTCGAAATCCGCCTTGAACTGGTTAAACTCCAGCTGGGCCCGGAGGATCTTCCCTCCTCGTGCTCCAGGGAGGCCTGGGGGGGACGAGAGAAAAGGGAGGGAGGGGAGCGAACTCAGAAGAGGCCGAGCCGGCGCTGGGGGGGCTCCCGGCTGACCCCGGGCGGCTCTGGGAAGGGGGGCTGGGCCGCGCCCCTCACCTCAGCCTCCTCCAGCGCCGCCTGCAGCTCCATCTTCTCGGCCTCCAGCTGCTTCCGCACCTTCTCCAGCTCGTGGATGGTTTTCCCCGCTGGCTCCCAGCTGCTCCGTCAGGTCCGAGATCTCCTCTGCGGGGGGAGAGAGACCGCGCTGAGCGGGAGCCGGGGTCATGGCCAGGGTGGGAGATCGTCCTACCCCGGTGTGGGGCCGGGGGGGCCGGGGGGTCTCACCCTGAAGGTTCTTGTTCTCCCTCTTGAAGGTCTCCAGATGCTCCAGCGACTCCTCGTAGGCGTTCTTCAGCTTGAAGAGCTCGGTGCTGAGCGACCGCGCCTCCTTCTGCGACGACTCCAGCTCCGTCTGCGACTCCTCGAACTTCTGCTTCCACTCGGACAGGATCTGGGGGGATGTGGGGAGAGAGTCACCCCCAGGGAGGAGCCCTCTGCTCAGGGAGAACTCCCTGCTCTGGGTCCCTCTCCCTTCTCTCTCCTTCCCTGTAGCTTTCCCCTCCTTCCTGTTTCCCTTTCCTCTGCCTCTCCCCCTTGCGGTAGGTTCGAAGCCCCGTCACCCGAGTCTCCAGCCCATATCTGACAGCTGAGCTAGAACGTGTCTTAAGAGACGCCGGTTCTCGAGTGAAAGATGCCGAGTGACAGAGAAGCCACCGTCGGCCGAGGGTGGCCGTTCCACCTGTGCCGTGAAAAATCTGCACCTTGTTTCTAGTCTGAACATGTCGGGCTTCAGATTCCAGCCATTGTGTCTCCTTCGCCTTTGGGCGCCTGTTGCAGGGGGCTTATCTCGTTGCCGGGAGAAACGAGGCCTCACACAGGTGGCTAGTTGGAAAGTGGTGAGTTTATTGGAGGGGGCGGCATTTCGTGCTGGGGGGCTTATCTGCCAGCACGGCCGCAATACAAGATGACTGACACACTCAGGTGATGTTCAGAATGCCCAAAGAGGAAGCCCAAACCCAAAGAGGTGTGTCAGCACAGATATACCCATGCTCATTTGCATCTCATACATACTCATCTCATTAATAGCAAGCAACAAACTGATTGGTCAGCACTTGTTGGTTACGCAGTCCTGCCTTAGTTTCCCCATTTGGTTTCCCACACATTCATTCTCACACAGACGGGTAAACACTCCCCCAGCTGGGAACTGTTCCAAACACACAGATAACAGCAAGGTCATTCTCAGATAATACCACCATTATGCACTCTCCTGGAGTTGACTTAGAAATGCAACTGCACTTCCTAGAGATTGCCCGTCACAATGTCTTCCAGTCCTAACAGCGCCCTACCAGAAAACCTCTCGCCCAGGTAGATCCTTGTGGACCGCGACCACCGTCACCTAGTAAGCCTGAGATATTAGGTCTCCCCCTCTCCAAAAGGAGGACGAGATGGGAGGGGAGGGAAATGTTGACTTTTCAGGGAAACAAAATTTTTTCACCTCTTCGCAACCCAAATCCGAAAGTTTTCTGCCCGAGAAATACCCAACTGCTGGTTGCCAAAAACTATTTTTTGCCTTCCTTTGCTCTATTTCATTCATTTGGTCATTGGCTTTTTATCCAATTTTTCCTTGGCTCTCTCTCATTCTTTCTTTTATTCTTTGGCTGCACTTCATTCTCTCGTTCTTTGGCTCCTTCCCTCTAGTTCATTTTGACTTTCTTTCCATTTTTTTGCTCTATTTTATTTATATTAGGTTTTGCTTCTTTCTTTCCCTGGCTCTATTTCATTCCTTCTATGCTGTTTCCTTCTTTATTTCCTTCCTTTTCGTCTTTCTTTGATCTAGTTCAGTCATTCATTCACTGTTTTCTCCCTTCCTTTCTTCTTAGATGTTATTTATTATGTTTTTGGCTTTCTATTCAATTTTTCTGTGGCTCTACAACCTCCTTCCTTCCTTCTCGGCTCTATTTCATTCGTGCTTCATTTCTTTAGCTCTGTTTTATTCCCTCTTCCTTTGACCCCATTTCTTTCTTTCTTTGCTCTACTCCATTCCTTCTCTCCCCCTCCCCAGCCCCACCTTGTCGAAGTTTCTCTGTTTCTTGTCCAGGGGCGGCGGCGGCGGCGTTCGACCGCTCCACGTCCACCATCAGGTCCTCGATCTCGTTCTGCAGCCGGTGCTTGGTCTTCTCCAGTGACGAGCACTTGGCGTTCACGGCCTCCACCGCCTCCTCCGCCTCCTGCAGCCGCTGCGCCAGCTTCTTCCTGCCACCGGGGGCGACAGACGCCGTTGGTCACCAAGAGGGGCCTCGCCCCTTTCCCTCCCCTCCGGGCTTGGGGTTACGGGGGGTTCCCAGCAGAAAATCCCCCAGACACTGGCCCGGTGGATTGATCCATATGCTCTAGACACATTCCCCATAGGAAATCCCCAAGAGACTGGCCGCATGCTTGGGAACCGTTTGTTCTAGACCATTCAAGACATTTCTGCTGCATGGTGGGGAATAGCAAGAGACACACACACCTGCTCTTCAGGACAGGATGGAAGGAAATAGGAGAGATGGCGGGAATGTGGACCCAAGCAGAACAGCGGAGGAAAGGATAAACAAGAACGAACAGGAAGAACAAACAATCAGGAAGAAAGAATGAACAGAAAGAAAGGACAAGAAGAAAGAAAGAACAGGAAGACGAAAGGAAAAAAGAAAAAGCAGAAAACAAAAGAACAAAAAAGGATGAAAGGAGAAAAGAACAGGAGGACGAAAGAACAAACAAAGGAAAAGCCAAAAGAAAGAAAGGGAGCAAGGGAGACGGGAAGACAGAACAAACAAAACTAGGAAGGAAAGAACAGAAGAAAGGAAGAAGAAATGACGGAACAAACAAGAGAACGAAAGGAAAGAAAGAATGAATGAGAGAAACAAGAGGAGCGGATGAAAGAAAGAAGAACAAAGACTAGGAGAAGAAGGGAACACAAAGGAACGAGGCGGGACTGAGCGAGGGGCGAAAGGGACCAGGAACGGACCACCCCGGGCAATGGACGGGTTCTAGATCACTCTAGACAGGTCCAGACCACTGGCCTGCCGCATGGGCTCGCATGTTCCCGGTGGCTCTGGAGCCTTCCAGACAAGCCCCCAGGATGGGACGGGGAGGGGACAAGACTCACTTGGCCTCCTCCAGCTCCTCCGTGCGCTGGATGGCGTCCGTCTCGTACTTGGTTCTCCACTGCGCCACCTCGGAGTTGGCCTTGGAGAGCGAGCGCTGGAGCTCGGCCTTCGCCTCCGTCTCCTCCTCGTACTGCTCCCGCAGCAGGTCGCAGTCGTGCCGGGCCGACTGCAGCGCGTGGGCCAGGGCGTTCTTGGCCTGGGGGGGGGGGGGACAAAGAGCTCTGCCGGTGCCCCTCACTCCCGAACCCGCAGCCCCCTGTGCGCCCTGCCCTGCCCCCCCACAGCTCTGCTGGTGCCCCTCACTCCCGACCCGCAGCCCTTGCCTTGGTCTCTTCCTCCAGTTGTCTCTTGAGATCCTCCAGCTGCTGGGTGTACGTCAGCTGGGTGTACGTCAGCTTCCCCCGGGTCAGCTGGTTGACCAGCGCGTCCTTCTCGTCCAGCTGCCTGGCCAGCTCGCCTGGGCGCAGGGCAGAAGGGGGGGGCTAGGGAACCGTCCTCCGCAGGGACCCCCCCCGGGCCCTGGGGGGTCCCAGAGGTGTGGGGGGATGGGGGACCCCGGGGGATGGGGGGTCCCAGGGGTGCAGGGGGATGGGGGTCCCCGGGGTATGGGGGGTCCCAGGGGTGCAGGGGGATGGGGGGTCCCCGGGGTATGGGGGGACCCAGGGTGCAGGGGGATGGGGGGTCCCAGGGGTGCAGGGGGATGGGGGGTCCCCAGGGTATGGGGGACCCCAGGGTGCAGGGGGATGGGGGTCCCAGGGGTGCAGGGGGATGGGGGGTCCCCGGGGGATGGGGGGTCTCCGGGGTGCAGGGGGATGGGGGGACCCCGGGGGATGGGGGGTCTCCGGGGTGCAGGGGGATGGGGGGTCCCCCGGGGGATGGGGGGTCTCCGGGGTGCAGGGGATGGGGGGACCCCGGGGATGGGGGGTCTCTGGGGTGCAGGGGGATGGGGGGACCCTGGGTATGGGGGGTCCCCGGGGTGCAGGGGGATGGGGGGACCCCGGGGGATGGGGGTCCCCGGGGGATGGGGTATGGGGACCCCAGGGTGCAGGGGGATGGGGGGACCCTGGGGTATGGGGGGTCCCCAGGGTGCAGGGGGATGGGGGGACCCTGGGGTATGGGGGGGTCCCCGGGGTGCAGGGGGATGGGGGGACCCCGGGGGGGGGGTTACCCCACTCACCGTTCTCAGCCTGGAGCTTGGCGCGCTGGGTGGTGAGGTCGTTCACCATGCGCTGCGCCTCCTCGGACTTGGCCCGGTGTTCGTTCATCTGGTCCTCCACCGTGCGGCACAGCTTCTCCAGGTTGGCCTGGAGGGCGCCGGGGGGCGGCGCGGGGACGGGACGGAGGGGGAGTGAAGGAGCGACCGGGAAAGGAGACGCCGAGAACCCAGGCGGGCGGGGGAAAGGGCCCCGGGGACCCGACGGCCCCATTTCCGGGTCTTTTTCTTCTACAGGCACCTGGACCCCATCCCGGTTTTTCACCCTAAGAGACTCCTCCCACTCACACATTGGCCCTGCCCACCAGCTTCGGTCCCGCCTCCCCCTGGGCCCGCCCCCACAGCTATGATTGGCCACTCCCCCTAGCCCCGCCCACTACCCATGGCTCCGCCCATGACCCATGGCTCCTCCCTCCCCTCCTGGGCCCGCCCCCGGGCACCTTGGCTTTGAGCAGCTGCTCCAGGTTGGAGGTGACGTCGTCCAGCTCCAGCTTGAGTTCGCTCTTCTCCTTCTCCAGCTTCTGCTTGACGCGCTGCAGGTTGTCGATCTGCTCGCCCAGCTCGGCCGCCGAGTCGGCGTGTTTCTTGCGCAGGGTGGCGGCCGTGGCCTCGTGCTGCAGCGTGGCCTCCTCCAGGTCCCGCCGCATCTTCTGGAACTCGGCCTCCCGCTTCTTGTTCAGCTCGATCTGCACCGAGGTGGCGCCGCCCGCCTCCTCCAGCCGCTCGCTGATCTCCTCCAGCTCCCGCGCCAGGTCCGAGCGCAGCTTCTCCACCTTGGCCCGGGCCGTGCGCTCCGCCTCCAGCTCCTCCTCCAGCTCCTCGATGCGCGCCTGCAGCCGGAGAGAGACCCGGGGCTCAGACAGGCCGGGAGCAGCCCGCGGCCTGCAGCCGGAGAGAGACCCGGGGCTCAGACAGGCCGGGAGCAGCCCGCGGCCTGCAGCCGGAGAGAGACCCGGGGCTCAGACAGGCCGGGAGCAGCCGCGGCCTGCAGCCGGAGAGAGACCCGGGGCTCAGACAGGCCGGGAGCAGCCCGCGGCCTGCAGCCGGAGAGAGACCCGGGGCTCAGACAGGCCTGGAGCAGCCCGCGGCCTGCAGCCGGAGAGAGACCCGGGGCTCAGACAGGCCGGGAGCAGCCCGCGGCCTGCAGCCGGAGAGAGACCCGGGGCTCAGACAGGCCGAGAGCAGCCCGCGGCCTGCAGCCGGAGAGAGACCCGGGGCTCAGACAGGCCGGGAGCAGCCCGCGGCCTGCAGCCGGAGAGAGACCCGGGGCTCAGACAGGCCGAGAGCAGCCCGCGGCCTGCAGCCGGAGAGAGACCCGGGGCTCAGACAGGCCGGGAGCAGCCCGCGGCCTGCAGCCGGAGAGAGACCCGGGGCTCAGACAGGCCGAGAGCAGCCCGCGGCCTGCAGCCGGAGAGAGACCCGGGGCTCAGACAGGCCGAGAGCAGCCCGCGGCCTGCAGCCGGAGAGAGACCCGGGGCTCAGACAGGCCTGGAGCAGCCCGCGGCCTGTAGCCGGAGAGAGACCCGGGGCTCAGACAGGCCGGGAGCAGCCCGCGGCCTGCAGCCGGAGAGAGACCCGGGGCTCAGACAGGCCGGGAGCAGCCCGCGGCCTGCAGCCGGAGAGAGACCCGGGACTCAGACAGGCCGGGAGCAGCCCGCGGCCTGCAGCCGGAGAGAGACCCGGGGCTCAGACAGGCCGAGAGCAGCCCGCGGCCTGCAGCCGGAGAGAGACCCGGGGCTCAGACAGGCCTGGAGCAGCCCGCGGCCTGTAGCCGGAGAGAGACCCGGGGCTCAGACAGGCCGGGAGCAGCCCGCGGCCTGCAGCCGGAGAGAGACCCGGGGCTCAGACAGGCCGGGAGCAGCCCGCGGCCTGCAGCCGGAGAGAGACCCGGGGCTCAGACAGGCCGCGAGCAGCCCGCGGCCTGCAGCCGGAGAGAGACCCGGGGCTCAGACAGGCCGGGAGCAGCCCGCGGCCTGCAGCCGGAGAGAGACCCGGGGCTCAGACAGGCCTGGAGCAGCCCGCGGCCTGCAGCCGGAGAGAGACCCGGGGCTCAGACAGGCCGGGAGCAGCCCGCGGCCTGCAGCCGGAGAGAGACCCGGGGCTCAGACAGGCCGAGAGCAGCCCGCGGCCTGCAGCCGGAGAGAGACCCGGGACTCAGACAGGCCGGGAGCAGCCCGCAGCCTGCAGCGGAGAGAGACCCGGGGCTCAGACAGGCCGGGAGCAGCCCGCGGCCTGCAGCCGGAGAGAGACCGGGGCTCAGACAGGCCGGGAGCAGCCCGCGGCCTGCAGCCGGAGAGAGACCCGGGGCTCAGACAGGCCGGGAGCAGCCGCGGCCTGCAGCCGGCCTGCAGCCGGAGAGAGACCCGGGGCTCAGACAGGCCGGGAGCAGCCCGCGGCCTGCAGCCGGAGAGAGACCCGGGGCTCAGACAGGCCGAGAGCAGCCCGCGGCCTGCAGCCGGAGAGAGACCCGGGGCTCAGACAGGCCTGGAGCAGCCCGCGGCCTGCAGCCAGAGAGAGACCCGGGGCTCAGACAGGCCGGGAGCAGCCCGCGGCCTGCAGCCGGAGAGAGACCCGGGGCTCAGACAGGCCGGGAGCAGCCCGCGGCCTGCAGCCGGAGAGAGACCCGGGACTCAGACAGGCCGGGAGCAGCCCGCGGCCTGCAGCCGGAGAGAGATCCGGGGCTCAGACAGGCCGAGAGCAGCCCGCGGCCTGCAGCCGGAGAGAGACCCGGGACTCAGACAGGCCTGGAGCAGCCCGCGGCCTGCAGCCGGAGAGAGACCCGGGGCTCAGACAGGCCGGGAGCAGCCCGCGGCCTGCAGCCGGAGAGAGACCCGGGGCTCAGACAGGCCGGGAGCAGCCCGCGGCCTGCAGCCGGAGAGAGACCCGGGGCTCAGACAGGCCGGGAGCAGCCCGCGGCCTGCAGCCGGAGAGAGACCCGGGGCTCAGACAGGCCGAGAGCAGCCCGCGGCCTGCAGCCGGAGAGAGACCCGGGGCTCAGACAGGCCGGGAGCAGCCCGCGGCCTGCAGCCGGAGAGAGACCCGGGGCTCAGACAGGCCTGGAGCAGCCCGCGGCCTGCAGCCGGAGAGAGACCCGGGGCTCAGACAGGCCGAGAGCAGCCCGCGGCCTGCAGCCAGAGAGAGACCCGGGGCTCAGACAGGCCGGGAGCAGCCCGCGGCCTGCAGCCGGAGAGAGACCCGGGGCTCAGACAGGCCGAGAGCAGCCCGCGGCCTGCAGCCGGAGAGAGACCCGGGGCTCAGACAGGCCGGGAGCAGCCCGCGGCCTGCAGCCGGAGAGAGACCCGGGGCTCAGACAGGCCGAGAGCAGCCCGCGGCCTGCAGCCGGAGAGAGACCCGGGGCTCAGACAGGCCGGTAGCAGCCCGCGGCCTGCAGCCGGAGAGAGACCCGGGGCTCAGACAGGCCGAGAGCAGCCCGCGGCCTGCAGCCGGAGAGAGACCCGGGGCTCAGACAGGCCTGGAGCAGCCCGCGGCCTGCAGCCGGAGAGAGACCCGGGGCTCAGACAGGCCGAGAGCAGCCCGCGGCCTGCAGCCAGAGAGAGACCCGGGGCTCAGACAGGCCGGGAGCAGCCCGCGGCCTGCAGCCGAGAGAGACCCGGGGCTCAGACAGGCCTGGAGCAGCCCGCGGCCTGCAGCCGGAGAGAGACCCGGGGCTCAGACAGGCCGAGAGCAGCCCGCGGCCTGCAGCCGGAGAGAGACCCGGGGCTCAGACAGGCCGAGAGCAGCCCGCGGCCTGCAGCCGGAGAGAGACCCGGGGCTCAGACAGGCCGAGAGCAGCCCGCGCCTGCAGCCGGAGAGAGACCGGGGCTCAGACAGGCCGAGAGCAGCCCGCGGCCTGCAGCCGGAGAGAGACTCGGGGCTCAGACAGGCCGAGAGCAGCCCGCGGCCTGCAGCCGGAGAGAGACCCGGGGCTCAGACAGGCCGGGAGCAGCCCGCGGCCTGCAGCCGGAGAGAGACCCGGGGCTCAGACAGGCCGGGAGCAGCCCGCGGCCTGCAGCCGGAGAGAGACCCGGGGCTCAGACAGGCCGGGAGCAGCCCGCGGCCTGCAGCCGGAGAGAGACCCGGGGCTCAGACAGGCCGGGAGCAGCCCGCGGCCTGCAGCCGGAGAGAGACCCGGGGCTCAGACAGGCCGGGAGCAGCCCGCGGCCTGCAGCCGGAGAGAGACCCGGGGCTCAGACAGGCCGGGAGCAGCCCGCGGCCTGCAGCCGGAGAGAGACCCGGGGCTCAGACAGGCCGGGAGCAGCCCGCGGCCTGCAGCCGGAGAGAGACCCGGGGCTCAGACAGGCCGGGAGCAGCCCGCGGCCTGCAGCCGGAGAGAGACCCGGGGCTCAGACAGGCCGGGAGCAGCCCGCGGCCTGCAGCCGGAGAGAGACCCGGGGCTCAGACAGGCCTGGAGCAGCCCGCGGCCTGCAGCCGGAGAGAGACCCGGGGCTCAGACAGGCCGAGAGCAGCCCGCGGCCTGCAGCCGGAGAGAGACCCGGGGCTCAGACAGGCCGGGAGCAGCCCGCGGCCTGCAGCCGGAGAGAGACCCGGGGCTCAGACAGGCCGAGAGCAGCCCGCGGCCTGCAGCCGGAGAGAGACCCGGGGCTCAGACAGGCCGGGAGCAGCCCGCGGCCTGCAGCCGGAGAGAGACCCGGGGCTCAGACAGGCCGAGAGCAGCCCGCGGCCTGCAGCCGGAGAGAGACCCGGGGCTCAGACAGGCCGAGAGCAGCCCGCGGCCTGCAGCCGGAGAGAGACCCGGGGCTCAGACAGGCCGGGAGCAGCCCGCGGCCTGCAGCCGGAGAGAGACCCGGGGCTCAGACAGGCCGAGAGCAGCCCGCGGCCTGCAGCCGGAGAGAGACCCGGGGCTCAGACAGGCCGGGAGCAGCCCGCGGCCTGCAGCCGGAGAGAGACCCGGGGCTCAGACAGGCCGGGAGCAGCCCGCGGCCTGCAGCCGGAGAGAGACCCGGGGCTCAGACAGGCCGAGAGCAGCCCGCGGCCTGCAGCCGGAGAGAGACCCGGGCTCAGACAGGCCGGGAGCAGCCCGCGGCCTGCAGCCGGAGAGAGACCCGGGGCTCAGACAGGCCGAGAGCAGCCCGCGGCCTGCAGCCGGAGAGAGACCCGGGGCTCAGACAGGCCGAGAGCAGCCCGCGGCCTGCAGCCGGAGAGAGACCCGGGGCTCAGACAGGCCGGGAGCAGCCCGCGGCCTGCAGCCGGAGAGAGACCCGGGGCTCAGACAGGCCGAGAGCAGCCCGCGGCCTGCAGCCGGAGAGAGACCCGGGGCTCAGACAGGCCGAGAGCAGCCCGCGGCCTGCAGCCGGAGAGAGACCCGGGGCTCAGACAGGCCGGGAGCAGCCCGCGGCCTGCAGCCGGAGAGAGACCCGGGGCTCAGACAGGCCGGGAGCAGCCCGCGGCCTGCAGCCGGAGAGAGACCCGGGGCTCAGACAGGCGGAGCAGCCCGCGCTGCAGCCGGAGAGAGACCCGGGCCAGACAGGCCGGGAGCAGCCCGCGGCCTGCAGCCGGAGAGAGACCGGGGCTCAGACAGGCCGGGAGCAGCCCGCGGCCTGCAGCCGGAGAGAGACCCGGGGCTCAGACAGGCCGGGAGCAGCCGCGGCCTGCAGCCGGAGAGAGACCCGGGGCTCAGACAGGCCGGGAGCAGCCCGCGGCCTGCAGCCGGAGAGAGACCCGGGCTCAGACAGGCCGGAGCAGCCCGCGGCCTGCAGCCGGAGAGAGACCCGGGGCTCAGACAGGCCGGGAGCAGCCCGCGGCCTGCAGCCGGAGAGAGACCCGGGGCTCAGACAGGCCGGGAGCAGCCCGCGGCCTGCAGCCGGAGAGAGACCCGGGGCTCAGACAGGCCTGGAGCAGCCCGCGGCCTGCAGCCGGAGAGAGACCCGGGGCTCAGACAGGCCGAGAGCAGCCCGCGGCCTGCAGCCGGAGAGAGACCCGGGGCTCAGACAGGCCGGGAGCAGCCCGCGGCCTGCAGCCGGAGAGAGACCCGGGGCTCAGACAGGCCGAGAGCAGCCCGCGGCCTGCAGCCGGAGAGAGACCCGGGGCTCAGACAGGCCGGGAGCAGCCCGCGGCCTGCAGCCGGAGAGAGACCCGGGGCTCAGACAGGCCGAGAGCAGCCCGCGGCCTGCAGCCGGAGAGAGACCCGGGGCTCAGACAGGCCGAGAGCAGCCCGCGGCCTGCAGCCGGAGAGAGACCCGGGGCTCAGACAGGCCGGGAGCAGCCCGCGGCCTGCAGCCGGAGAGAGACCCGGGGCTCAGACAGGCCGGGAGCAGCCCGCGGCCTGCAGCCGGAGAGAGAACCCGGGGCTCAGACAGGCCGAGAGCAGCCCGCGGCCTGCAGCCGGAGAGAGACCCGGGGCTCAGACAGGCGGGAGCAGCCCGCGGCCTGCAGCCGGAGAGAGACCCGGGGCTCAGACAGGCCGGGAGCAGCCCGCGGCCTGCAGCCGGAGAGAGACCCGGGGCTCAGACAGGCCGAGAGCAGCCCGCGGCCTGCAGCCGGAGAGAGACCCGGGGCTCAGACAGGCCGGGAGCAGCCCGCGGCCTGCAGCCGGAGAGAGACCCTGGGCTCAGACAGGCCGGGAGCAGCCCGCGGCCTGCAGCCGGAGAGAGACCCGGGGCTCAGACAGGCCGGGAGCAGCCCGCGGCCTGCAGCCGGAGAGAGACCCGGGGCTCAGACAGGCCGGGAGCAGCCCGCGGCCTGCAGCCGGAGAGAGACCCGGGACTCAGACAGGCCGGGAGCAGCCCGCAGCCTGCAGCCGGAGAGAGACCCGGGGCTCAGACAGGCCTGGAGCAGCCCGCGGCCTGCAGCCAGAGAGAGACCCGGGGCTCAGACAGGCCGGGAGCAGCCCGCGGCCTGCAGCCGGAGAGAGACCCGGGGCTCAGACAGGCCGGGAGCAGCCCGCGGCCTGCAGCCGGAGAGAGACCCGGGACTCAGACAGGCCGGGAGCAGCCCGCGGCCTGCAGCCGGAGAGAGATCCGGGGCTCAGACAGGCCGAGAGCAGCCCGCGGCCTGCAGCCGGAGAGAGACCCCCCGGGGCTCAGACAGGCCGAGAGCAGCCCGCGGCCTGCAGCCGGAGAGAGACCCGGGGCTCAGACAGGCCGAGAGCAGCCCGCGGCCTGCAGCCGGAGAGAGACCCGGGGCTCAGACAGGCCGGGAGCAGCCCGCGGCCTGCAGCCGGAGAGAGACCCGGGGCTCAGACAGGCCGGGAGCAGCCCGCGGCCTGCAGCCGGAGAGAGACCCGGGGCTCAGACAGGCCGGGAGCAGCCCGCGGCCTGCAGCCGGAGAGAGACCCGGGGCTCAGACAGGCCGGGAGCAGCCCGCGGCCTGCAGCCGGAGAGAGACCCGGGGCTCAGACAGGCCGGGAGCAGCCCGCGGCCTGCAGCCGGAGAGAGACCCGGGGCTCAGACAGGCCGGGAGCAGCCCGCGGCCTGCAGCCGGAGAGAGACCCGGGGCTCAGACAGGCGGGAGCAGCCCGCGGCCTGCAGCCGGAGAGAGACCCGGGGCTCAGACAGGCCGGGAGCAGCCCGCGGCCTGCAGCCGGAGAGAGACCCGGGGCTCAGACAGGCCGGGAGCAGCCCGCGGCCTGCAGCCGGAGAGAGACCCGGGGCTCAGACAGGCCGAGAGCAGCCCGCGGCCTGCAGCCGGAGAGAGACCCGGGGCTCAGACAGGCCTGGAGCAGCCCGCGGCCTGCAGCCGGAGAGAGACCCGGGGCTCAGACAGGCGAGAGCAGCCCGCGGCCTGCAGCCGGAGAGAGACCCGGGGCTCAGACAGGCCGGGAGCAGCCCGCGGCCTGCAGCCGGAGAGAGACCCGGGGCTCAGACAGGCGAGAGCAGCCCGCGGCCTGCAGCCGGAGAGAGACCCGGGGCTCAGACAGGCCGGGAGCAGCCCGCGGCCTGCAGCCGGAGAGAGACCCGGGGCTCAGACAGGCCGAGAGCAGCCCGCGGGCCTGCAGCCGGAGAGAGACCCGGGCTCAGACAGGCCGAGAGCAGCCCGCGGCCTGCAGCCGGAGAGAGACCCGGGGCTCAGACAGGCCGGGAGCAGCCCGCGGCCTGCAGCCGGAGAGAGACCCGGGGCTCAGACAGGCCGAGAGCAGCCCGCGGCCTGCAGCCGGAGAGAGACCCGGGGCTCAGACAGGCCGGGAGCAGCCCGCGGCCTGCAGCCGGAGAGAGACCCGGGGCTCAGACAGGCCGGGAGCAGCCCGCGGCCTGCAGCCGGAGAGAGACCCGGGCTCAGACAGGCCGAGAGCAGCCCGCGGCCTGCAGCCGGAGAGAGACCCGGGGCTCAGACAGGCCGGGAGCAGCCCGCGGCCTGCAGCCGGAGAGAGACCCGGGGCTCAGACAGGCCGAGAGCAGCCCGCGGCCTGCAGCCGGAGAGAGACCCGGGGCTCAGACAGGCCGAGAGCAGCCCGCGGCCTGCAGCCGGAGAGAGACCCGGGGCTCAGACAGGCCGGGAGCAGCCCGCGGCCTGCAGCCGGAGAGAGACCCGGGGCTCAGACAGGCCGAGAAGCAGCCCGCGGCCTGCAGCCGGAGAGAGACCCGGGGCTCAGACAGGCCGAGAGCAGCCCGCGGCCTGCAGCCGGAGAGAGACCCGGGGCTCAGACAGGCCTGGAGCAGCCCGCGGCCTGCAGCCGGAGAGAGACCCGGGGCTCAGACAGGCCGGGAGCAGCCCGCGGCCTGCAGCCGGAGAGAGACCCGGGGCTCAGACAGGCCTGGAGCAGCCCGCGGCCTGCAGCCGGAGAGAGACCCGGGGCTCAGACAGGCCGGGAGCAGCCCGCGGCCTGCAGCGGAGAGAGACCCGGGGCTCAGACAGGCCGGGAGCAGCCCGCGGCCTGCAGCCGGAGAGAGACCCGGGGCTCAGACAGGCCGGGAGCAGCCCGCGGCCTGCAGCCGGAGAGAGACCCGGGGCTCAGACAGGCCGGGAGCAGCCCGCGGCCTGCAGCCGGAGAGAGACCCGGGGCTCAGACAGGCCGGGAGCAGCCCGCGGCCTGCAGCCGGAGAGAGACCCGGGGCTCAGACAGGCCGGGAGCAGCCCGCGGCCTGCAGCCGGAGAGAGACCCGGGGCTCAGACAGGCCGGGAGCAGCCCGCGGCCTGCAGCCGGAGAGAGACCCGGGGCTCAGACAGGCCTGGAGCAGCCCGCGGCCTGCAGCCGGAGAGAGACCCGGGGCTCAGACAGGCCGAGAGCAGCCCGCGGCCTGCAGCCGGAGAGAGACCCGGGGCTCAGACAGGCCGGGAGCAGCCCGCGGCCTGCAGCCGGAGAGAGACCCGGGGCTCAGACAGGCCGAGAGCAGCCCGCGGCCTGCAGCCGGAGAGAGACCCGGGGCTCAGACAGGCCGGGAGCAGCCCGCGGCCTGCAGCCGGAGAGAGACCCGGGGCTCAGACAGGCCGAGAGCAGCCCGCGGCCTGCAGCCGGAGAGAGACCCGGGGCTCAGACAGGCCGAGAGCAGCCCGCGGCCTGCAGCCGGAGAGAGACCCGGGGCTCAGACAGGCCGGGAGCAGCCCGCGGCCTGCAGCCGGAGAGAGACCCGGGGCTCAGACAGGCCGGGAGCAGCCCGCGGCCTGCAGCCGGAGAGAGACCCGGGGCTCAGACAGGCCGAGAGCAGCCCGCGGCCTGCAGCCGGAGAGAGACCCGGGGCTCAGACAGGCCGGGAGCAGCCCGCGGCCTGCAGCCGGAGAGAGACCCGGGGCTCAGACAGGCCGGGAGCAGCCCGCGGCCTGCAGCCGGAGAGAGACCCGGGGCTCAGACAGGCCGAGAGCAGCCCGCGGCCTGCAGCCGGAGAGAGACCCGGGGCTCAGACAGGCCGGGAGCAGCCCGCGGCCTGCAGCCGGAGAGAGACCCTGGGCTCAGACAGGCCGGGAGCAGCCCGCGGCCTGCAGCCGGAGAGAGACCCGGGGCTCAGACAGGCCGGGAGCAGCCCGCGGCCTGCAGCCGGAGAGAGACCCGGGGCTCAGACAGGCCGGGAGCAGCCCGCGGCCTGCAGCCGGAGAGAGACCCGGGACTCAGACAGGCCGGGAGCAGCCCGCAGCCTGCAGCCGGAGAGAGACCCGGGGCTCAGACAGGCCTGGAGCAGCCCGCGGCCTGCAGCCAGAGAGAGACCCGGGGCTCAGACAGGCCGGGAGCAGCCCGCGGCCTGCAGCCGGAGAGAGACCCGGGGCTCAGACAGGCCGGGAGCAGCCCGCGGCCTGCAGCCGGAGAGAGACCCGGGACTCAGACAGGCCGGGAGCAGCCCGCGGCCTGCAGCCGGAGAGAGATCCGGGGCTCAGACAGGCCGAGAGCAGCCCGCGGCCTGCAGCCGGAGAGAGACCCGGGACTCAGACAGGCCTGGAGCAGCCCGCGGCCTGCAGCCGGAGAGAGACCCGGGGCTCAGACAGGCCGGGAGCAGCCCGCGGCCTGCAGCCGGAGAGAGACCCGGGGCTCAGACAGGCCGGGAGCAGCCCGCGGCCTGCAGCCGGAGAGAGACCCGGGGCTCAGACAGGCCGAGAGCAGCCCGCGGCCTGCAGCCGGAGAGAGACCCGGGGCTCAGACAGGCCGGGAGCAGCCCGCGGCCTGCAGCCGGAGAGAGACCCGGGGCTCAGACAGGCCGAGAGCAGCCCGCGGCCTGCAGCCGGAGAGAGACCCGGGGCTCAGACAGGCCTGGAGCAGCCCGCGGCCTGCAGCCGGAGAGAGACCCGGGGCTCAGACAGGCCGAGAGCAGCCCGCGGCCTGCAGCCAGAGAGAGACCCGGGGCTCAGACAGGCCGGGAGCAGCCCGCGGCCTGCAGCCAGAGAGAGACCCGGGGCTCAGACAGGCCTGGAGCAGCCCGCGGCCTGCAGCCGGAGAGAGACCCGGGGCTCAGACAGGCCGAGAGCAGCCCGCGGCCTGCAGCCGGAGAGAGACCCGGGGCTCAGACAGGCCGAGAGCAGCCCGCGGCCTGCAGCCGGAGAGAGACCCGGGGCTCAGACAGGCCGAGAGCAGCCCGCGGCCTGCAGCCGGAGAGAGACCCGGGGCTCAGACAGGCCGAGAGCAGCCCGCGGCCTGCAGCCGGAGAGAGACCCGGGGCTCAGACAGGCCGGGAGCAGCCCGCGGCCTGCAGCCGGAGAGAGACCCGGGGCTCAGACAGGCCGGGAGCAGCCCGCGGCCTGCAGCCGGAGAGAGACCCGGGGCTCAGACAGGCCAGGAGCAGCCCGCGGCCTGCAGCCGGAGAGAGACCCGGGGCTCAGACAGGCCGGGAGCAGCCCGCGGCCTGCAGCCGGAGAGAGACCCGGGGCTCAGACAGGCCGGGAGCAGCCCGCGGCCTGCAGCCGGAGAGAGACCCGGGGCTCAGACAGGCCGGGAGCAGCCCGCGGCCTGCAGCCGGAGAGAGACCCGGGGCTCAGACAGGCCGGGAGCAGCCCGCGGCCTGCAGCCGGAGAGAGACCCGGGGCTCAGACAGGCCGGGAGCAGCCCGCGGCCTGCAGCCGGAGAGAGACCCGGGGCTCAGACAGGCCGGGAGCAGCCCGCGGCCTGCAGCCGGAGAGAGACCCGGGGCTCAGACAGGCCGGGAGCAGCCCGCGGCCTGCAGCCGGAGAGAGACCCGGGGCTCAGACAGGCCTGGAGCAGCCCGCGGCCTGCAGCCGGAGAGAGACCCGGGGCTCAGACAGGCCGAGAGCAGCCCGCGGCCTGCAGCCGGAGAGAGACCCGGGGCTCAGACAGGCCGAGAGCAGCCCGCGGCCTGCAGCCGGAGAGAGACCCGGGGCTCAGACAGGCCGGGAGCAGCCCGCGGCCTGCAGCCGGAGAGAGACCCGGGGCTCAGACAGGCCTGGAGCAGCCCGCGGCCTGCAGCCGGAGAGAGACCCGGGGCTCAGACAGGCCGGGAGCAGCCCGCGGCCTGCAGCCGGAGAGAGACCCGGGGCTCAGACAGGCCGGGAGCAGCCCGCGGCCTGCAGCCGGAGAGAGACCCGGGGCTCAGACAGGCCGGGAGCAGCCCGCGGCCTGCAGCCGGAGAGAGACCCGGGGCTCAGACAGGCCTGGAGCAGCCCGCGGCCTGCAGCCGGAGAGAGACCCGGGGCTCAGACAGGCGAGAGCAGCCCGCGGCCTGCAGCCGGAGAGAGACCCGGGGCTCAGACAGGCCGGGAGCAGCCCGCGGCCTGCAGCCGGAGAGAGACCCGGGGCTCAGACAGGCCGAGAGCAGCCCGCGGCCTGCAGCCGGAGAGAGACCCGGGGCTCAGACAGGCCGAGAGCAGCCCGCGGCCTGCAGCCGGAGAGAGACCCGGGGCTCAGACAGGCCGGGAGCAGCCCGCGGCCTGCAGCCGGAGAGAGACCCGGGGCTCAGACAGGCCGAGAGCAGCCCGCGGCCTGCAGCCGGAGAGAGACCCGGGGCTCAGACAGGCCGGGAGCAGCCCGCGGCCTGCAGCCGGAGAGAGACCCGGGGCTCAGACAGGCCGGGAGCAGCCCGCGGCCTGCAGCCGGAGAGAGACCCGGGGCTCAGACAGGCCGAGAGCAGCCCGCGGCCTGCAGCCGGAGAGAGACCCGGGGCTCAGACAGGCCGGGAGCAGCCCGCGGCCTGCAGCCGGAGAGAGACCCGGGGCTCAGACAGGCCGAGAGCAGCCCGCGGCCTGCAGCCGGAGAGAGACCCGGGGCTCAGACAGGCCGAGAGCAGCCCGCGGCCTGCAGCCGGAGAGAGACCCGGGGCTCAGACAGGCCGGGAGCAGCCCGCGGCCTGCAGCCGGAGAGAGACCCGGGGCTCAGACAGGCCGAGAGCAGCCCGCGGCCTGCAGCCGGAGAGAGACCCGGGGCTCAGACAGGCCGGGAGCAGCCCGCGGCCTGCAGCCGGAGAGAGACCCGGGGCTCAGACAGGCCGAGAGCAGCCCGCGGCCTGCAGCCGGAGAGAGACCCGGGGCTCAGACAGGCCGAGAGCAGCCCGCGGCCTGCAGCCGGAGAGAGACCCGGGGCTCAGACAGGCCTGGAGCAGCCCGCGGCCTGCAGCCGGAGAGAGACCCGGGGCTCAGACAGGCCGGGAGCAGCCCGCGGCCTGCAGCCGGAGAGAGACCCGGGGCTCAGACAGGCCTGGAGCAGCCCGCGGCCTGCAGCCGGAGAGAGACCCGGGGCTCAGACAGGCCGGGAGCAGCCCGCGGCCTGCAGCCGGAGAGAGACCCGGGGCTCAGACAGGCCGGGAGCAGCCCGCGGCCTGCAGCCGGAGAGAGACCCGGGACTCAGACAGGCCGGGAACAGCCCGCGGCCTGCAGCCGGAGAGAGACCCGGGGCTCAGACAGGCCGGGAGCAGCCCGCGGCCTGCAGCCGGAGAGAGACCCGGGGCTGAGACAGGCCGGGAGCAGCCCGCGGCCTGCAGCCGGAGAGAGACCCGGGGCTCAGACAGGCCGGGAGCAGCCCGCGGCCTGCAGCCGGAGAGAGACCCGGGGCTCAGACAGGCCGGGAGCAGCCCGCGGCCTGCAGCCGGAGAGAGACCCGGGGCTCAGACAGGCCGGGAGCAGCCCGCGGCCTGCAGCCGGAGAGAGACCCGGGGCTCAGACAGGCCGGGAGCAGCCCGCGGCCTGCAGCCGGAGAGAGACCCGGGGCTCAGACAGGCCGGGAGCAGCCCGCGGCCTGCAGCCGGAGAGAGACCCGGGGCTCAGACAGGCCGAGAGCAGCCCGCGGCCTGCAGCCGGAGAGAGACCCGGGGCTCAGACAGGCCGGGAGCAGCCCGCGGCCTGCAGCCGGAGAGAGACCCGGGGCTCAGACAGGCCGGGAGCAGCCCGCGGCCTGCAGCCGGAGAGAGACCCGGGGCTCAGACAGGCCGGGAGCAGCCCGCGGCCTGCAGCCGGAGAGAGACCCGGGGCTCAGACAGGCCGGGAGCAGCCCGCGGCCTGCAGCCGGAGAGAGACCCGGGGCTCAGACAGGCCTGGAGCAGCCCGCGGCCTGCAGCCGGAGAGAGACCCGGGGCTCAGACAGGCCGAGAGCAGCCCGCGGCCTGCAGCCGGAGAGAGACCCGGGGCTCAGACAGGCCGGGAGCAGCCCGCGGCCTGCAGCCGGAGAGAGACCCGGGGCTCAGACAGGCCGAGAGCAGCCCGCGGCCTGCAGCCGGAGAGAGACCCGGGGCTCAGACAGGCCGGGAGCAGCCCGCGGCCTGCAGCCGGAGAGAGACCCGGGGCTCAGACAGGCCGAGAGCAGCCCGCGGCCTGCAGCCGGAGAGAGACCCGGGGCTCAGACAGGCCGAGAGCAGCCCGCGGCCTGCAGCCGGAGAGAGACCCGGGGCTCAGACAGGCCGGGAGCAGCCCGCGGCCTGCAGCCGGAGAGAGACCCGGGGCTCAGACAGGCCGGGAGCAGCCCGCGGCCTGCAGCCGGAGAGAGACCCGGGGCTCAGACAGGCCGAGAGCAGCCCGCGGCCTGCAGCCGGAGAGAGACCCGGGGCTCAGACAGGCCGGGAGCAGCCCGCGGCCTGCAGCCGGAGAGAGACCCGGGGCTCAGACAGGCCGGGAGCAGCCCGCGGCCTGCAGCCGGAGAGAGACCCGGGGCTCAGACAGGCCTGGAGCAGCCCGCGGCCTGCAGCCGGAGAGAGACCCGGGGCTCAGACAGGCCTGGAGCAGCCCGCGGCCTGCAGCCGGAGAGAGACCCGGGGCTCAGACAGGCCGGGAGCAGCCCGCGGCCTGCAGCCGGAGAGAGACCCGGGGCTCAGACAGGCCTGGAGCAGCCCGCGGCCTGCAGCCGGAGAGAGACCCGGGGCTCAGACAGGCCTGGAGCAGCCCGCGGCCTGCAGCCGGAGAGAGACCCGGGGCTCAGACAGGCCGGGAGCAGCCCGCGGCCTGCAGCCGGAGAGAGACCCGGGGCTCAAACGGGCCGGGAGCAGCCCGCGGCCTGTAGCCGGAGAGAGACCCGGGGCTCAGACAGGCCTGGAGCAGCCCGCGGCCTGCAGCCGGAGAGAGACCCGGGGCTCAGACAGGCCTGGAGCAGCCCGCGGTCTAGAGCGGGCCGGGACACGGGGTCTGGTGTAATGTGAGACAATGTCCTAGTCCGCATCTAGAACACCGCATACTGGAGCGGGCCGGGACACGGGGGGAAGTGGAGCAAAGGTTCCTGGTCAAATCTAGAACGTGCCGTGTGCTAGAACAAAGGTCATTAGCCGGATCCCACAAGCCCAGTTTCACAGACAACATGGAGAGATCCTGAGTCATGGGACGGGGTGATTTGGGTTCCAGAAGTAAAGGGCCTGACCTGGGTCTACAATAAGGAGAGAATGTCGATGTTCTAGAGCAGGGAAAGCCTGGGTCGGTGAGTGGGGATCTAGATAGCAGCATCTAGAGCACCCGACGTCAACATCGACGGGTGGACATTCTAGAGCAGGGCAAGAAGAATCCGGTTCCCGGTTCCATCAAGAGAGAGCTCAGAGAACCAATTTCTTTAAACGGATCTGGACCCCGCCGTGCCAAATACAACAGGGAGACGTTCTAGATCATCATGAAAGTCTTCTGAGTTCTAGAAGCAAGGCCCTGGGCTCGGCCCGCGCGGATCCTCTCCCTTCTGGGGCACTGCTCAGAGAATTCTCCTGAGAGACTAAAGAGGGGAACCTCAATGGCTCTTCTGGTGCTAGACTTTAGCTGGAGGGGAGTGGAAAGAAAGGGGGGGAGGGATTGTGGAGACACCCCCAAGCAGCCAGCCGGGGGGGGAGCGTTTCTGAGCCCAGCTCGGTGACTCACCTGCAGCTCTTTGAGCTTTTTCTGGAGTTGGGCACCTATCAGTTGCTCATCCTCGATCCGGGCGTTCAGCGCGCTGAGCTCAAAGTCCTTCCTGAAGGAGACAGAAAACATGCAGCCCAGTGGTTAGAGCAAAGGGGGGCTGGGATCCAGGACTCCTGGGTTCTCTCTCTGGCTCTGGGATGGGAGTGGGGTCTAGGGGTTAGAGCAAAGGGGGGCTGGGATCCAGGACTCCTGGGTTCTCTCTCTGGCTCTGGGATGGGAGTGGGGTCTAGGGGTTAGAGCAAAGGGGGGCTGGGATCCAGGATTCCTGGGTTCTCTCTCTGGCTCTGGGAGGAGAGTGGGGATTAGGGGTTAGAGCAAATGGGGGCTGGGATCCAGGACTCCTGGGTTGTCTCTCTGGCTCTGGGAGGAGAGTGGGGTCTAGGGGTTAGAGCAAAGGGGGGCTGGGATCCAGGACTCCTGGGTTCTCTCTCTGGCTCTGGGATGGGAGTGGGGTCTAGGGGTTAGAGCAAAGGGGGGCTGGGATCCAGGATTCCTGGGTTCTCTCTCTGGCTCTGGGAGGAGAGTGGGGATTAGGGGTTAGAGCAAAGGGGGGCTGGGATCCAGGACTCCTGGGTTCTCTCTCTGGCTCTGGGAGGAGAGTGGGGTCTAGGGGTTAGAGCAAAGGGGGGCTAGGAGTCAGGACTCCCGGTTGGAGACACATGGAGGCCCCTACTTTTTCAGCTTCTCGTCCAGCTGCTGCTTGTCATTCTCCAGGTCCATGATGCTCTCCTGGGCCAGTTTCAAATCCCCTTCCAGCTTCCTCTTGGCCCGTTCCAGGTCCATGCGGATCTTCTTCTCCTGCTCCAGGGAGCCCTCCAACTGGGAGAGAGGGAGAGAGAATGAACCCAGGACTCCGGGATCCGCTCAACGGGACGTTTTGAGAGTGAACCTCGCCCCCAGTGATGGATCGCCTCCATCACAGACCCTCTGCTCTGTGCCCCCCCTCAGAGATAACCTCTCCAGACACACCAGCCCCCAGGAGTCACCCAAGGGTGAGGAAGTAATAACCGATCAGTAATGACACCTCGCTCCTTAGCCCCATCCCCAGGCTACTGGTACGTACGTCGTCCACCTGCTGCTCCAGCTTGACCTTGGCTTTGGTCAAGGTGTTGACCTTGTCCTCCTCGGCCTGCAGGTCGTCCAGTGCTTGTTGATGGGCTTCCTGTAGGGCCTTCTTCTCCTTGGTCAGCTTGGCTATTATCTCATCCAGCCCGGCCATCTCCTCAGTCAGGTTCTTCACCTGCAAGCAGATAAATCAGGTGGGTTTAGCTATTGGGTGACCCAATGGGCGAAGCTCAATGTTGGAGATTAGTGGCTTCATGGTAGGGCGGAGCATTGAGGCCACTTAACTCAAAACAGCAATCCTTGAATCCACTTGACCAACCCAACGCAATCATCCCACAGGCCACTCAACCCAACCCAGTCAGTCTTGACAACACTCAGTCTCACCAGGCTTCAGGCCATGAAATCCAACCCAACCCAACCAACCTTGTGGCCACTTGCCTCAATCCAAATGGCCTTGATACCACTCAACCGCAATGGTCTTGAAGCCACTTACCACAAGTCAAACTCCTGTCTCTGCCCTCACCTTGTTCTCCGTCGCGTGTTTCTCCTTCTCCACCTTGGCCAGGGTCAGCTCCAGGTCGTCAATGTCCTTCTTGAGCTCCGAGCACTCGTCCTCCAGCTTCCTCTTCTTGGCTGTCAGCTCGGCATTCATCTCCTCCTCGTCCTCCAGCCGCTCCGTCTGCTCCTTCACCTTGGCCTCCAGCTGGATCTTGTTCTTGATCAGCTGGTCGCAGCGCTCCTCGGCATCTGCAAGATTGTCTTGCTCCTGAAAGGAAAGAAGGAAAAGATGGAAAGAACGAAGGAACGAGAGAGCGTGATAGGTTGACAGGTGAAGCGTGGGGTTCGAGGAGAGGGGAGTCCTTTCGTCTAAGCCTACAGGGCTGGCGTTGGAGCCCCTCCAGGGGCGTCAGGTAGGATTCAAACTGGGGGATCTCCATCATTCATGGCCCAACCAGCCTGAGGCGCCTCAACCCAACCTCAGTGACCATGAGACCCAGAGGGGTGAGGACCCCTCCCATCACTCACAGCCTGCACTTGCAGCTGGAGGTCGTTCTTCTCCTGCAGCAGAGAGACCATCTTCTCCTCCAGCTCCTTCCTCCGGGCCTCCGACTTCTCCAGCGCCTCCTTCAGGCGCCCAAACTCCTCCTTCATGGCCAGCATCTCCTTCTCCGTCTCCGCGCTCTTCAGGAGCGGCTTGATCTTGAAGTAGAGCTTCATCCAGGGCCAGTTCTTCACCCCCATGAAGGCCCGGATGTTCCACTGGATAACCAGCAGGGAGTCCCTGGCAGGGAGGGAGTCACATGAGCCGGAGCTGTGAACTTCCCCACAGCAGTGTCCCAACCAGAAACGGCTGCGAGCGTCCCTAAAACAATGTCAGCGCCCCTGACGCCGTGGCACCCCATCCTACCTGCGCTCCAAGATCTTCTTGAACTCAAGGCGGGAGAGGAGGCCCCGGGACTGGGCCTGGATGCGGGTGATGATCCGGGAGAGGCGCTCGTCCCGCATCTCCTCCAGCAGCCCCAGCAGCCCGGCCTTGAAGAACACCTGGGACAGCCGGCGACATGCAGACATCAGCCCAGCGCCCCCTAGCACCCGGCTGGGACCCCCCAAAGCCCAGCGCCCCTAATGCCAGCACAACAGTACAGTCCCTGGACCCTGGGGGTGTGTCCCCCACAGGCTCCTCCCACCCCAGGCTCCGCCCCCTCACCTTGGTGTGCCCGAACTTGTACTGACTGGAGTCGATATCGAGGGAGCCCAGCAGCTTTTCCGCCCCCTTGCGGCTGTCGATGAACTGGCCCTCGGGGATGGCCGCTGGGTTCAGGATACGGTACCTGGGGGGAGGAGTCCGTTAGTGACCCTGGATCTCTGAGCCCGTCCCGTGACGCTGCGAGCTTCCCCCGGAGCAGTGCCCGGGGGGGGGGAGGGGCAGACCCACCTCTGTCTGAAGTCCCCGTAGAGGATGCGGTTGGGGAAGCCCTTCCTGCAGATGCGGATGCCCTCCAGCACCCCGTTACAGCGCAGCTGGTGCATCACCAGCGGGTTGTCCATCACCCCTGGGGGCAGGAAAACCGGGGTTAGGGATGGAAAGGGGTGGAGCCTGGCAGCCACAGGCCCCACCCCTCTTGGCCACGCCCCTTGTCTCTGGAGAGGGGGTGAATAGGGAGCTTCATTCATGCAAATAAAGGCCCCACCCTTTCCCACTGAGCCCCGCCCCCATGCCCTCAGCCCTGCCTGGCTCCCTTGGGGAGGGATTGATGGGGGAGGGGTTAGGCCACACCCCCTCTGCCCTTGGGTAGGCACAGAAGTGGAAAGGGGCCCAATCTACAAACCACGCCCCCATCACATGCAGCCACGCCCACTTCCCACGAATCACCCCCCTCAGCCATAGGGAGAAATGGAGCGTGGATAAATTATGCAAAAAATGAACACACCCCTCTTCCCCTTAGCCCCTCCCTTCTTCCCCTTAGCCCCGCCCCTCTCCCCTTAACGCCGCCCCTCTTCCGTTAGCCAGGTCCCCTCTGGGGTGGGGATGGAGGGCAACAGAGACAGGACAAACTATGAAAACATGCTCCTCACACCCTCATCATCACTGCCTCCCGACCTCAGTGACTCCCCTTAGCCACGCCCCTCTCCCCTTTAGGACCGCCCTCCAGTCCTTAGCCACGCCCCTCTCCCCTTTAGGACCGCCCTCCAGTCCTTAGACACACCTCTCTCCCCTTAGTCACACCCCTACCCCTTTAGGATGGCCCTCCAGTCTTTAGCCACGCCCCCTCCCTCTGAACAGCCCTGAGCAACCCTGGCGCCTGTGACTTTCCCTCCCCCCCAACAGGGGTAGTGGCACCTAGTGGGCAGAGGCAGGTGAGGGAGGGGGGATCACATGCCTGGAGACTTGGTCTCATTGGGGATGATGCAGCGGACGAAGTGGGGGTGGGTTGAGCGCAGGTTTGTCATCAGCTTGTTCAGGTTCTCCTGTGGTGGGGGTGGGGGGTGAGAGATGGAGAGAACGAGATGGAGGGATAAAGAGCATGAGGCAGAGAGGAATGGCGAGAACAAGAAAGAAAGAAAGAAAGAAAGAAAGGGAGGCAGAGAGATGGATAGAATGAGAAAGCAAGAGTCAAGGAGGAGCAAAGAAGAACAAGGACCAGAGAGGGAGAAAGAGGCTTCGTTAGGAATTTCCTCTGGCAGAGCCGATCCTCCCGGAGGCCGGAGCCCCCCTCGGCCGCCCGTCCCGGGCCCCCTTACCCTGTGCAGCGCTGACACCGTCTGGAAAGAGGAGCCCTTCTTCTTTGATCCTTTCCCCTTCCCGCCTTCGTGGGCTGTGGGGGAGAGAGAGACAGGCAGTGGGGACTAGTGGTTAGAGTGCGTGTAGCGGGGGACTGGGAGCGCAGGACTCCTGTGGGACTCAGGGGAGAGGGGTCTTACCTAGGTCAGCCCCCGCGTAGTTGGCGAAGAGGATGGCCAGGAGTTTGAGGGCGGATTTCTGGTAGAGCCCCACCACGGTCTCATTGAGCGGGTCCTTGTTCTTCTGCAGCCAGCCCATGATGTTGTAATCCACCGTGCCGGCGTAGTGCATGAGGGAGAAGTGCGCCTCCGGCTTGCCCTTGATGTTCCGCGGCTTGCCGAAGTTGGCTGACTTGCCCAGATGGTTGTCGTAGAGCTTGGCCTTGAAGGTCACGTCCGTCGCCTTGGGGAACATGCACTCCTCCTCCAGGATGGACATGATGCCCATGGGCTGCAGGACAGAGACGACTAGGAGTCATCACAGGCAAACAGGAAAGGATTAAGGCTGCCTCTCTACCCTTAACTCTGCCCCTCGCGTGAGAGGCTTCAATTCTGTGATCATGAGCTGCGTTCCCACAGGACCCTGCCTCAATCAGTGCCCGGCTCCGGGCCCAGCCAGGCCTGTGTCTGCCGGACCCTGCCTCACCCACTGCATGAGTTGCGAGGCATGGAGTGATTGAGGCAGGGGCTGCAGGAACAGAAAGGCCGGTCTTGGGGCTAAGCAGCTGAATGCTGCCCCAGAGAATTAGATTCTCTCCCTGCCAAATTCTCGCAGGCCCTGCCTCAGTTCCTCTGACCTGGACACTGACACTGTAAGTGACGTGACGTGGCTGTGGGAAAGACCAGTGTTGTCCTGGGGCTTGTCAGGCCGGGTTTTTACGGGGGTGGTAGGGAGGTGTTAACGCCATTGGACACGGCATCGGGAACACCTCCTCTGGGATCCGGTGTGCACCTGGGGCGCCAGAAAGGCGGCTTCCTACCGGGACAGGTGCCGAGCTGCTGGGACAACCAGGGGAACGGAGAGCAGCTCTTATGGGAGGCGAATGAAAGAGCCGGGCCCGTTCAGCGTCAAACAGAGGCGGGGAGGGGATCCAACTGCTCTATCAACACATTGTGAGAGGGAGACACCGGGGAGGGGGAGGGGGTGATGAGGCAGAAGGAGAACGTCGGCACAAGAGCAAAATGGGACGAACTGACCAGGGATCAGCCTAGGCTGGAAATGAGAAGCCCAACCGGACTGGAGCTCCTACTCCAGCGGCCGCGACGGAGGCGTGGGGGGGTCGCGATGAGGTGGCGGCAGGAGGTACCTTCTCGATGAGGTCTATGCAGGCCTGCAGGTCCATGCCGAAGTCAATGAACACCCACTCAATCCCCTCCTTCTTGTACTCCTCCTGCTCCAGCACGAACATGTGGTGGTTGAAGAACTGCTGCAGCTTCTCGTTGGTGAAGTTGATGCAGAGCTGCTCGAAGCTGTTGTACTGGGGAGGAGGTTGGGGAACAAGAGACACGTGAGAACAAAAAGTGCCCCCTGCTATGGTGAGACCATAGAGGCCTCTGGGGAAGACATACCAGAGTGTAACTGCGCCTACCAGGTGGTGCTTTTCTATGGAGCCACCTAATGGAGGAAGGGAGGAACTGCACCACAACCAGCACTCCCTACAGCGCCCTCTGCTGGGAGAGGCTGGGGCTGAAGTAGCTGGGAGCTCCCCACAGCCAGTGCCCAGCCCTGCTCCCCACAGCGCCCCCTACTGGGGGAATCACTTACGTCGAAGATCTCAAAGCCAGCAATGTCCAGCACCCCGATGAAATACTGGCGCGGCTGCTTGGTCTCGAGGGTGTTGTTGATCCTGGTCACCATCCAGCCGAACATCTTCTCATACACGGACTTGGCCAGGGCCCCTACAGCATACGACACCTGGGGGGTGACAGACGACCTGGTTACCTGCTGGCTGGAAGGGTGAATCCCAGGCCTGGTGATCCCTGGACCTGGATCCCTTCATCCGGCTGAACTCATGAGTCCCATTTCCAATGACCCAGGCTCAATTCCAGTGAAAGCAAGCAAGAAAGAAAAGAATGAGAAACAGGGAAGAAAGAAAGAAAGAAAGAAAGAAAGAAAGAAAGAAAGAAAGGTAGATAGATGAAGCAGTGAGAGAAGGAGAAACACACAAAGTAAAAGAATAAAAGAAAGAAAAATATGAGAAGAAACCGAGACAGAAAGCATGGAAGAAAGAAAGGGAAAGGGAAGGAAATAAAAGAAAGAATGAGACATGAAGAAAGAGTGAAAGAAAAACTAAGACACAGAAAGAGGAGAGGCGAGGAAGAGTGAAAAAGGCGAAGGACGGAAGGAAGGAAGGACAGAGGTGGGGTCTCACCTGCTGGACAGTTTGTCCCTTAGTCACATACTCGTTCCCCACCTTGACCCGGGGGTGAACGAGCCCCTTCAGAAGATCTGACGAGTTCAACCCCATCAGGTAGGCGGATTTGTCGGCCTCTGGAAGGCAAAGGAGACGATGTTCATTTCCATCCCCCCAGCCCGGGCACGGCCAATCCCCCCCCCCACATTGGCCCCCCCCCGCCCACCCTCGGTGCCGTCGGGCTCGGCCTGCTCCTCGCGTTGCTTCTGCTTGAACTTCATGTTTCCGAAGTGCATGATGGCGCCCGTCAGCTTGTACAAGGAGTTCTTCTCCTCCTGCGTGAAGCCCAGGATGTCAAAGGCGCTCTGTGTGGGAGAGGGACAAACCGTCACCGCGTCCAACTGAAGAAGAGGCAGGAATGGCTTCCCGGCCAGTGACCCCGCGAGAGTCGCCCGGGGCCCCGGCTGCCCCTGGCTATACTCACATCGGTGGCTATCAACTCATCGGCATCATCGATGGAAGTCACCGTGGTCTCTCCTTGGGAGATGAAGGCGTAGTCATAGGGGTTGTTGGTCACCAGCATCATGTCTGCAGAGGGAAGCCGATGGGTTACGGGTGGACAGAAGACCCTTGTCTATGTGATGCATCTGCCAAATTCAACCCAACTGAAGAGTGATGATGCCACTCAACCGAAACCAGCTCAGCAAGGAAACGCCGAGGACTTGGGGCCACTCAGTTCAATTCCTCAGGACCTGAAGTCACTCAACCCAACATGAGTCAACTCACCCAGACGCAACAGGACTTGAGGACACTGAATTCAGCTCCTCTGGATTTGAGGGACCTCAGCCCAACTTGAAGGTGCAAAGCTCAATCGAACAAGACCGGAGCCCTTGCAACTCAACAAGATTTGATGCCTCTGCACATACTAAGACATGAGGATGCTCGGCTCATTTCAAATCAATCACTCCACTCTACTTGCCAGACTCAAGGGAACTCCGCTGAAGGGTACTAGAGTTCCTCACCTCCCCGAGGCTGGAAGGGATTCAATGCAAGGAGCCTAGAGGTCACGACACTTGAATCAGACTCAAGGGAACTCCGTTGAAGGGTACTAGAGTTCCTCACCTCCCCGAGGCTGGAAGGGATTCAATGCAAGGAGCCTAGAGGTCACGACACTTGAATCAGACTCAAGGGAACTCAACTTGACTTAAGGACACTAGAGTCCAGTCACCTGAACAAGATTAGTGGACGCACAACTCACGTCATGAAGACCCCTCAGCTAGAACAGCTCATGCAGACATGAGGCTGTTCAGAACAGCCCAATCCGCCTGGGCGGCTGAAGAGTCTCACCCAGCAGCTCCGGCTTCTTGTTGGACAGGATCTGGTAGTAGATGTGATAGCTCCTCTCGGATTTGAGCTGGAAGATGACCCGGGATTTTTCCAGGAGATCTAAGGGACGGGGGGAAGAGTGGGTTAGAGAGACGGTACGGGGAGAGGCAGAGAGCGAACGGGAAGCATGGAGGTAGACGTTCATCACACTCACAGGTCTCTATATCAGCTGAAGCCAACTTCCCCGTCGCCCCGAAATGAATCCGGATGAATTTACCCTAGAGAGGGAGGGAGAATGTTCAGGATTAGGGGCTGATACAGATGGGATAGCCCCACAGACTCCAAACACAGACCCCTTCCCCCGATTCCCGCAATGTTCTTCCCCACCGCCACTCACCCCAGACACGGCTCTTCAGACCTCAAACCCCATAGACCGGCACAGAGACTCCTCCCTCAGCTCTCCCACCGGACATACAGTCCCTATAGACTCTCCCATCCCAGGCACTTCCCTTCAGACCCCCAAACTCCATACACAGCCCCACAGATCTCTCCCCCAAAGACACCCCCACCACACAGACCTCTCCCCCAGACACATAACCACCCAACATCCTTCCCCACCCCATAACCTCCTCCACTGACCCCAACACCTGAGACAACAGCCCCCTCCTTCTCCAGAGCTGCCACCCCAGACACAGACCCACAGACCCCTCCCCCGCCTCTCCACTTCCACCCCAATTCCAGGACACTCACGAATCGGGATGAGTTGTCGTTCCGCACGGTCTTGGCGTTGCCAAAGGCCTCCAGGGCAGGGTTGGCCTGGATGATTTGATCCTCCAGGGTCCCCTGAAGGAGGAACATCAGAGGAGGGGCAGAAAGGGAGGAGTGAGAAAGAGGACGGGTGACGGTAAGAATGAGAGACGGATGAATGGACATACGGACATATGTGAGGCTGGACAGACAGACATGGGGGTGGATGGATGGATGAGTGAACAGATAGAGGGATGGGGATAGACGGGTGGAGAGATGGAGGGATGGGGATAGACGGGTGAACAGATAGAGGGATGGGAGAGATAGACGGGTGGAGAGATGGAGGGATGGGGATATACGGGTGGAGAGATGGAGGGATGGGGATAGACGGGTGGAGAGATGGAGGGATGGGGATAGATGGGTGGAGAGATGGAGGGATGGGGATAGACGGGTGGAAAGATGGAGGGATGGGGATAGACGGGTGGAGAGATGGAGGGATGGGGATAGACGGGTGGAGAGATGGAGGGATGGGGATAGACGGGTGGGGAGATGGAGGGATGGGGATAGACGGGTGGAGAGATGGAGGGATGGGGATAGACGGGTGGAGAGATGGAGGGATGGGGATAGACGGGTGGGGAGATGGAGGGATGGGGATAGACGGGTGGAGAGATGGAGGGATGGGGATAGACGGGTGGAGAGATGGAGGGATGGGGATAGACGGGTGGGGAGATGGAGGGATGGGGATAGACGGGTGGAGAGATGGAGGGATGGGGATAGACGGGTGGAGAGATGGAGGGATGGGGATAGACGGGTGGAGGGATGGAGGGATGGGGATAGACGGGTGGGGAGATGGAGGGATGGGGATAGGCGGGTGGGGAGATGGAGGGATGGGGATAGACGGGTGGAGAGATGGAGGGATGGGGATAGGCGGGTGGAGAGATGGAGGGATGGGGATAGACGGGTGGAGAGATGGAGGGATGGGGATAGACGGGTGGGGAGATGGAGGGATGGGGATAGACGGGTGGAGAGATGGAGGGATGGGGATAGACGGGTGGAGAGATGGAGGGATGGGGATAGACGGGTGGAGAGATGGAGGGATGGGGATAGGCGGGTGGAGAGATGGAGGGATGGGGATAGACGGGTGGAGGGATGGAGGGATGGGGATAGACGGGTGGGGAGATGGAGGGATGGGGATAGACGGGTGGAGAGATGGAGGGATGGGGATAGACGGGTGGAGAGATGGAGGGATGGGGATAGGCGGGTGGAGAGATGGAGGGATGGGGATAGACGGGTGGAGAGATGGAGGGATGGGGATAGACGGGTGGGGAGATGGAGGGATGGGGATAGACGGGTGGAGAGATGGAGGGATGGGGATAGACGGGTGGAGAGATGGAGGGATGGGGATAGACGGGTGGAGGGATGGGGATAGGCGGGTGGAGAGATGGAGGGATGGGGATAGACGGGTGGAGGGATGGAGGGATGGGGATAGACGGGTGGAGAGATGGAGGGATGGGGATAGACGGGTGGAGAGATGGAGGGATGGGGATAGACGGGTGGAGAGATGGAGGGATGGGGATAGACGGGTGGAGAGATGGAGGGACGGGGATAGACGGGTGGAGAGATGGAGGGATGGGGATAGACGGGTGGAGGGATGGAGGGATGGGGATAGACGGGTGGAGGGATGGAGGGATGGGGATAGACGGGTGGAGAGATGGAGGGATGGGGATAGACGGGTGGAGAGATGGAGGGATGGGGATAGACGGGTGGAGAGATGGAGGGATGGGGATAGACGGGTGGAGAGATGGAGGGATGGGGATAGACGGGTGGGGAGATGGAGGGATGGGGATAGACGGGTGGAGAGATGGAGGGATGGGGATAGACGGGTGGGGAGATGGAGGGATGGGTATAGACGGGTGGAGAGATGGAGGGATGGGGATAGGCGGGTGGAGAGATGGAGGGATGGGGATAGACGGGTGGAGAGATGGAGGGATGGGGATAGACGGGTGGAGAGATGGAGGGATGGGGATAGACGGGTGGAGAGATGGAGGGATGGGGATAGACGGGTGGGGAGATGGAGGGATGGGGATAGACGGGTGGAGAGATGGAGGGATGGGGATAGACGGGTGGGGAGATGGAGGGATGGGGATAGGCGGGTGGAGGGATGGAGGGATGGGGATAGACGGGTGGAGAGATGGAGGGATGGGGATAGACGGGTGGAGAGATGGAGGGATGGGGATAGACGGGTGGAAAGATGGAGGGATGGGGATAGACGGGTGGAGAGATGGAGGGATGGGGATAGACGGGTGGAGAGATGGAGGGATGGGGATAGACGGGTGGGGAGATGGAGGGATGGGGATAGACGGGTGGAGGGATGGAGGGATGGGGATAGGCGGGTGGAGGGATGGAGGGATGGGGATAGACGGGTGGAGGACACACCTTGCTCTTGTCCACCTGCTCCTTCTTGCTGCGGTCGCTGATGGCCGCGATGACGGCGAAGTACTGGATGACCCGCTTGGTGTTCACCGTCTTCCCCGCCCCGGATTCTCCGCTGGGGGGCCGGGGGGGGAGAGTGAGACCCAGCCCCTCCTGCCTGTTCCCCACCCACCCCGCGCGCTGGAGACGCAGGAGACGCCATACAGAATTCAGAGAGGGGGCGGGGAGGTTAAAATTTTAGGAGGTGGGGCTAAGGCTTGATGGGTCGGGGCTACACTACAAGAAGGGTTCAAACTTTGGGGGTGGGATCAGACTTCAAGGGGGCTGTTGAAGGTTTTGGGGTGCGGTGATTTGGGAGGGGGAGGGGCTAGAGAGGAAGGGACGAGGTGACACTCACGTGATGAGGATGGACTGGTTCTCCCGATCTGGAAGGAAGAAGGGGAGGAGAAGCAGCATGAGGTGGATTGAAGCTACCGAGCCCCTCCTGCCCACCCCAGGGTGCCCCCACCCCAGATCAGAGTGGACATCCTGTACCCACCCCTCCGCATGCGCTGGTAGGCAGAGAGGAAAAGGAAGCAGGGGGATGGGTGTGCAGGTTAGGGGTTGATGCTTAGAGGTAGAGTTAGGGATAGAGATTATGGTTATGGACAGGGGTATTGTTAGGGTTAGGGGTATGGTTAGGGTTAGGGGTATAATTAGGTTTAGGCTTATGGATAGGAGTAAAGTCAAGGTTAGGGTTGTATTTATGGTTATGGTTAAGGGTAGAGTTAAGGGTAGGGTTATATTTATGGTTATGGTTAAGGGTAGGGTTATATTTATGGTTAGGGGTACAGTTAAGGATAGGGTTATGGCTGGGTAGAGTTAAAGTTAGGGTTATATTTATGGTTAGGGGTACAGTTAAGGATAGGGTTTATGGCTGGGGTAGAGTTAAGGTTAGGGTTATATTTATGGTTAGGGGTACAGTTAAGGGGAGGGTTATGGCTGGTTAGAGTTAAAGTTAGGGTTATATTTATGGTTAGGGGTACAGTTAAGGATAGGGTTTATGGCTGGGGTAGAGTTAAGGTTAGGGTTATATTTATGGTTAGGGGTACAGTTAAGGATAGGGTTTATGGCTGGGGTAGAGTTAAGGGTAGGGTTATATTTATGGTTAGGGGTACAGTTAAGGATAGGGTTTATGGCTGGGGTAGAGTTAAGGTTAGGGTTATATTTATGGTTAAGGGTACAGTTAAGGGGAGGGTTCGGTCCTTACCCGTCAGCATGTTCTGGTAGGCATTGTCAGAGATGGAGAAGATGTGGGGCGGGGCTTCACTTCTCTTCTTGCCCCTGTAAGCGCCCACCACCTCCGCGTTATAGACCGGCAACCACTTGTAGGGATTGACCGTCACGCAGAACAGCCCCGAGTAGGTCTGGAGAGGGGGAGCGGGATGGGGGGAAGGACGGAGAGAGGGAAGATAATTGATATGATGTCTCCCCCTCTCCCCCGTGATCCAGGAAAGGAGAAAACGACACCACCCAACCTCCATCCAGACGATAATGCCACCCAATCCCAGTCTAGAAAGAGAGGCAACACCCACCGCTACGGAAAGACACTAACATCCCTGATCTAGACGTGGAGCGGAAGCCCCTCCCCCAGAACTGGTCTAATGCCCCCTCCCGATCTAGAAGAGACATTGAGTTTCTGCTCGAAACCGGCTCCGATGCCCCGATCTCAAAGAACGACGGAGTTTCTTTTCTAGACCGGCTCTGAACCAGAAGACGGAGCGAGTCCCCGGCCCCTGATCCCCCCGATCCAGAGGACGGGCTGATCCGCTGGCGTAGAGTGGCTCTAAACTCCCCCGATCTAGAACGTCTGGCTCCGGAACGGCTCCAGGTGTAGCGCTCCCGGAAATACGAGCGCCCCGAGGCAGGGCTCGCGCAGCACGGGGGGCCGGGTATTTCGGGGGGAGGGAAGCTGGCAGGGGCAGGGACTCACGTAGATCATCCAGGCGGCGTATCGCTCCTTGAGGTTGTAGAGCACGGCCGGCTCGTGCAGGAAGGTCAGCATGGCCATGTCCTCGATCTTGTCGAACTTGGGCGGGTTCTGCTGCATGATCTGATCCTCCTTCACCGTCACCGTCTGCAGGGCCCCCCAGCACAGACCCCGAGAGAGCCCCGGGCGCCTTAGCACAAGAGCAGGGCGGGGGAGGCGGGCGCCGTCCGGGGCAGGGCCCCCCGGCGGAACCGGGGTCAGCCTCCAGGGGGCACTGTAGGTGTGGGGGGCAAGGGGGCAGTTTGGGGCCCCCGGAGGTGAACTCGGGGGGTTCCCTAGAGGAGGAGAGGGAGGTGGGGTCACCTGGGGGGAGGATGGGAGCTCCGGGGGGCACCGAGGATGGGTCTGGGTCCCGTTGGGGGCGCAGTGACCGGAGGGGGGCAGGGAGAGCTGTGGGGGGGGGGAGGGGCTGTCTGGGGCTCACCTGGCCGTTCTCGGTCTCGGCGGTGACCTTGCCCCCGTCCCGGGAGACGATCTTGGCCTTGACGAACTCCTCCTTGGGGTCCGGCACGAAGATGTCCTTCTTCAGGTCGAAGGGCCGGGTCTGCGCCTCGATCCGCAGCTTCTCCGACTGGCGCAGGTAGGGGGCGGCCGCCCCGAAATCCATCAAGTCCACGTCCGACATGGCCGCTCTGCGGGGGACAGCGGGGCAGTGGGCGAGCCAGGCCCCTCCCCGGCAGGATCGAACCCACGACCCCGGGGGCTGTGGAACCCGACAGACCGAGCTGGGCAGAACCCCCCCCGAGGGTCCCCTGGGGGGGCTAGAACAGGGGGGGCACTTCCCACCGCTGCTCCCATGGGGCAGCAACCGCCTCTTGCTGAGGGGTCCCCGTGTGACCGGCCCCCGCACCCCACCCCAGAGCCCCCCTCCCGGACCCCGTGTGACCGGCCCCCGCGCCCCACCCCAGAGCCCCCCTCCCGGACCCCGTGTGACCGGCCCCCGCGCCCCACCCCAGAGCCTCCCTCCCGGACCCCGTGTGACCGGCCCCCCGCGCCCCACCCCAGAGCCCCCCTCCCGGACCCCGCGTGACCGGCCCCCGCGCCCCACCCCAGAGCCCCCCTCCCGGACCCCGCGTGACCGGCCCCCGCGCCCCACCCCAGAGCCCCCCTCCCGGACCCCGCGTGACCGGCCCCCGCGCCCACCCCAGAGCCCCCCTCCCGGACCCCGCGTGACCGGCCCCCCGCGCCCCACCCCAGAGCCCCCCTCCCGGACCCCGCGTGACCGGCCCCGCGCCCCACCCCAGAGCCCCCCTCCCGGACCCCGTGTGACCGGCCCCCGCGCCCCACCCCAGAGCCCCCTCCCGGACCCCGTGTGACCGGCCCCCGCGCCCCACCCCAGAGCCTCCCTCCCGGACCCCGTGTGACCGGCCCCCGCGCCCCACCCCAGAGCCTCCCTCCCGGACCCCGCGTGACGGCCCCCGCGCCCCACCCCAGAGCCCCCCTCCCGGACCCCGCGTGACCGGACCCCCGCGCCCCACCCCAGAGCCCCCCTCCCGGACCCCGCGTGACCGGCCCCCGCGCCCCACCCCAGAGCCCCCCTCCCGGACCCCGTGTGACCGGCCCCCGCGCCCCACCCCAGAGCCCCCCCTCCCGGACCCCGTGTGACCGGCCCCCGCGCCCCACCCCAGAGCCTCCCTCCCGGACCCCGTGTGACCGGCCCCCGCGCCCCACCCCAGAGCCTCCCTCCCGGACCCCGTGTGACCGGCCCCCGCGCCCCACCCCAGAGCCCCCCTCCCGGCCCCCGTGTGACCGGCCCCCGCGCCCCACCCCAGAGCCTCCCTCCCGGACCCCGTGTGACCGGCCCCCGTGCCCCACCCCAGAGCCCCCCACCCGGACCCCGTGTGACCGGCCCCCGCGCCCCACCCCAGAGCCCCCTCCCGGACCCCGTGTGACCGGCCCCCGCGCCCCACCCCAGAGCCTCCCTCCCGGACCCCGCGTGACGGCCCCCGCGCCCCACCCCAGAGCCCCCCTCCCGGACCCCGCGTGACCGGCCCCCGCGCCCCACCCCAGAGCCCCCCACCCGGACCCCGCGTGACCGGCCCCCGCGCCCCACCCCAGAGCCCCCCTCCCGGACCCCGCGTGACCGGCCCCCGCGCCCCACCCCAGAGCCCCCCACCCGGACCCCGTGTGACCGGCCCCCGTGCCCCACCCCAGAGCCCCCCACCCGGACCCCGCGTGACCGGCCCCCGCGCCCCCACCCCAGAGCCCCCTCCCGGACCCCGTGTGACCGGCCCCCGTGCCCCACCCCAGAGCCCCCCACCCGGACCCCGCGTGACCGGCCCCCGCGCCCCACCCCAGAGCCCCCCTCCCGGACCCCGTGTGACCGGCCCCCGCGCCCCACCCCAGAGCCCCCCTCCCGGACCCCGCGTGACCGGCCCCCGGGCCCCACCCAGAGCCCCCCTCCCGGACCCCGTGTGACCGGCCCCCGCGCCCCACCCAGAGCCCCCCTCCCGGACCCCGTGTGACCGGCCCCCGCGCCCCACCCAGAGCCCCCCTCCCGGACCCCGCGTGACCGGCCCCCGCGCCCCACCCCAGAGCCCCCCTCCCGGACCCCGTGTGACCGGCCCCCGCGCCCCACCCCACAGCCCCCCTCCCGGACCCCGTGTGACCGGCCCCCGCGCCCCACCCCAGAGCCCCCCTCCGGACCCCGTGTGACCGGCCCCCGCGCCCCACCCCACAGCCAGCCGCATCTCGACCTACCTCTTCTTTTCCTCTAAGGGTCCTACGGGGGAAGAACGAGTTGGCTGGGCTGGGCCGGCAGTCGCGGGGCTGGAGTCCTGCAAGGGGGGGGGCAGGGTCAGAGAGGAGCTGAGGACCCAGGGACCCCACCCCCCACCCCACATCCCCCATTCATGTGAGAGCCCATCCCCCGCTGGGGGTGAACACACACACAGCGACACAAACACAAAACCTCACAGCCCCCCCCATCTCACCCTGACTCCCCCTCCCCGTTTCCAACACCCCCATCCCCACTGGACCCCAGGTCCCCCAGCCTCTTCCTCCCAAATTCCCCAGGGAGCCCCCATAACCCCCTTAACACTGCTCCCCCCACCCCCTGGGACCCCCCCAGACCTCCAATCCCCCTGGGGCACCCCAGAGCCCTCCATCTCCCGGGACACCCCCATAACCCCCTTAACACTGCTCCCCCGCCCCCTGGGTACCCCCCCAGAAATCCAATCCCCCTGGGACACCCCAGAGCCCTCCATCTCCGGGACACCCCCATAACCCCCTTAACACTGCTCCCCCCGCCCCCTGGGTACCCCCCCAGACCTCCAATCCCCCTGGGGCACCCCAGAGCCCTCCATCTCCCGGGACACCCCCCATAACCCCCCTAACACTGCTCCCCCCGCCCCCTGGGGACCCCCCGCCCCCCAATCCCCCTGGGGCACCCCAGAGCCCTCCATCTCCTGGGACACCCTCATAACCCCCCTAACACTGCCCCTGGGGACCCCCCCCAGACCCCCAATCCCCCTGGGGCACCCCAGAGCCCTCCATCTCCCGGGACACCCCCATAACCCCCTTAACACTGCTCCCCCACCTCACAGAACCCCGTATTCCCCTCCCTCCATGCTCCCCAAGGAGCCTCCACACTCCCAGGGCACCCCACATCTCCCCCCTTTCCTGTTGCCCCCACCAGAGGCCTGGCCCCCCCATTCCCCAGGGAGCACCCCCCCGGCCGGGGGGACCCCAGGGCTGCGTACCTCACACCGACACACCCGGGGGCTGTGGAGGGGTGGCCGAGGTGGGTTCCCCGTTATATAGCCCACTCCCCCCCCGACGGGGGCTCCTCCCAGCTATGGGCACAGCCCCCCCGCCCCCCCCCCACGGAACAATTGGAACCTCGCGTCATTGTCCTGGAACGATGAAGAATGGGAACAGGTTCGGGGGGGGGGGGGGCGGAGGGTTGGGATTCCAGAGCGGAAGGACGGAGGGTCCCGGGGGGGGAGGGACAGGAACATGGACCCCCCTGCGCCAGGCCCCCCATCCCGCCCTGCCCCCCCAGTGCCCCTCACTCCTGACCCGCAGCCCCCCCATCCCGCCCTGCCCCCCCAGTGCCCCTCACTCCCAACACGCAGCCCCCCCATCCCGCCCTGCCCCCCCAGTGCCCCTCACTCCCAACACGCAGCCCCCCCATCCCGCCCTGCCCCGCAGCCTCCCGGTGCCCCTCACTCCTGACCCGCAGCCCCCCATCCCGCCCTGCCCCCCAGTGCCCCTCACTCCCGACCCGCAGCCCCCATCCCGCCCTGCCCCCCAGTGCCCCTCACTCCCGACCCGCAGCCCCCCATCCCGTCCTGCCCCCCCAGTGCCCCTCAATCCTGACCCGCAGCCCCCCCATCCCGCCCTGCCCCCCAGTGCCCTCACTCCTGACCCGCAGCCCCCCCATCCCGCCCTGCCCCCCCAGTGCCCCTCACTCCTGACCCGCAGCCCCCCCATCCCGCCCTGCCCCCCCAGTGCCCCTCACTCCCGACCCGCAGCCCCCATCCTGCCCTGCCCCCCAGTGCCCCTCACTCCTGACCCGCAGCCCCCCCATCCCGCCCTGCCCCCCAGTGCCCCTCACTCCTGACCCGCAGCCCCCCCATCCCGCCCTGCCCCCCAGTGCCCCTCACTCCTGACCCGCAGCCCCCCATCCCGCCCTGCCCCCCCAGTGCCCCTCACTCCTGACCCGCAGCCCCCCCATCCCGCCCTGCCCCCCAGTGCCTCTCACTCCCGACCCGCAGCCCCCCATCCTGCCTGCCCCCCCAGTGCCCCTCACTCCTGACCCGCAGCCCCCCCATCCTGCCCTGCCCCCCAGTGCCCCTCACTCCTGACCCGCAGCCCCCCATCCCGCCCTGCCCCCCAGTGCCCCTCACTCCCGACCCGCAGCCCCCCCATCCCGCCCTGCCCCCCCAGTGCCCCTCACTCCCGACCCCAGCCCCCCATCCCGCCCTGCCCCCCCAGTGCCCCTCACTCCTGACCTGCAGCCCCCCCATCCCGCCCTGCCCCCAGTGCCCCTCACTCCTGACCCGCAGCCCCCCATCCCGCCCTGCCCCCCCAGTGCCCCTCACTCCTGACCCGCAGCCCCCCCATCCCGCCCTGCCCCCCCAGTGCCCCTCACTCCTGACCCGCAGCCCCCCATCCCGCCCTGCCCCCCAGTGCCCCTCACTCCTGACCCGCAGCCCCCCATCCCACCCTGCCCCCACCAGTGCCCCTCACTCCTGACCCGCAGCTCCCTGCCCCCCCCCCCAGCTCTGTGGGTGCCCCTCACTCCCGACCCGCAGCCCTGCGAGCCCAGCCCTGGGCTCCCCACTCCCGCCCCCGCCGGTGTCTGGGGTGCTGACATCGCAGGGAGTTGTTCTGGGATGGGGGGCAGGGAGGGATCTCGGTTGGGCCTGTAGCAGCATCAGGAATATTATGGGATTGTGCCTGGGAGCTCATGTTTCCATGGAAACGGTTCTCCATAAAGATCTACCCTGTCCTGGGCGTTCGCAACAAAGCCCAGAACCGGCCTCCAGGACTCCTGGGTTCCAGGCCCAGTGCTGGGAGGGGAGTGGGGACTGGTGGTTAGAGCAGGGGGGGTGGGAGCCAGGACTCCTGGGTTCTCTCCTGGCTCTGGGAGGGGAGTGGGGACTGGTGGTCAGAGCAGGGGGGGGTGGGAGCCAGGACTCCTGGGTTCTCTCCTGGCTCTGGGAGGGGAGTGGGGACTGGTGGTCAGAGCAGGGGGGGTGGGAGCCAGGACTCCTGGGTTCTCTCCTGGCTCGGGGAGGGGAGGGCGGCTGTTGGGTTGGGTTGCGGGGGAGCCAGGACTCCTGGGTTCCATCCCCGCTGGGTGCTCTGCTCCCTCCCCCCCAGCCGTGCTCAGATGGACAACAGGCAGGTGCCGCCGGGGGCGGGAGACAAAGCCGGGAGCAGGTGTCCGGCTGGAATCCCGGCGCGTGGCTTTGGGCACGGTGGGGGCAGCGCGCCAAGCTCCCGGGCATTAACCCTGTGCGTGCCAGACAGCACACCCCCCCCCCCCCGGCCTTGGGACCCGCCTGCCTGGCCAGGGCCTGAGGGGGAAGATTTTCTCCTCCTCCCTCCCCCAATCCCTCCTTCCTTCTCTCCTGTCCTCCTCCCTCCCCAATCCCTCCTTCCTTCTCCCCTGTCCTCCTCCCTCCCCCAATCCCTCCTTCCTTCTCCCCTGTCCTCCTCCCTCCCCCAATCCCTCCTTCCTTCTCCCCTGTCCTCCTCCCTCCCCAATCCCTCCTTCCTTCTCCCCTGTCCTCCTCCCTCCCCCAATCCCTCCTTCCTTCTCCCCTGTCCTCCTCCCTCCCCCAATCCCTCCTTCCTTCTCTCCTGTCCTCCTCCCTCCCCAATCCCTCCTTCCTTCTCCCCTGTCCTCCTCCCTCCCCCAATCCCTCCTTCCTTCTCTCCTGTCCTCCTCCCTCCCCCCAATCCCTCCTTCCTTCTCTCCTGTCCTCCTCCCTCCCCCAATCCCTCCTTCCTTCTCTCCTGTCCTCCTCCCTCCCCCAATCCCTCCTTCCTTCTCTCCTGTCCTCCTCCCTCCCCCAATCCCTCCTTCCTTCTCCCCTGTCCTCCTCCCTCCCCCAATCCCTCCTTCCTTCTCTCCTGTCCTCCTCCCTCCCCCAATCCCTCCTTCCTTCTCTCCTGTCCTCCTCCCTCCCCCAATCCCTCCTTCCTTCTCCCTGTCCTCCTCCCTCCCCCAATCCCTCCTTCCTTCTCCCCTGTCCTCCTCCCTCCCCCAATCCCTCCTTCCTTCTCCCCTGTCCTCCTCCCTCCCCCAATCCCTCCTTCCTTCTCCCCTGTCCTCCTCCCTCCCCCAATCCCTCCTTCCTTCTCCCCTGTCCTCCTCCCTCCCCCAATCCCTCCTTCCTTCTCTCCTGTCCTCCTCCCTCCCCCAATCCCTCCTTCCTTCTCTCCTGTCCTCCTCCCTCCCCCAATCCCTCCTTCCTTCTCTCCTGTCCTCCTCCCTCCCCCAATCCCTCCTTCCTTCTCTCCTGTCCTCCTCCCTCCCCCAATCCCTCCTTCCTTCTCTCCTGTCCTCCTCCCTCCCCCAATCCCTCCTTCCTTCTCTCCTGTCCTCCTCCCTCCCCCAATCCCTCCTTCCTTCTCTCCTGTCCTCCTCCCTCCCCCAATCCCTCCTTCCTTCTCTCCTGTCCTCCTCCCTCCCCCAATCCCTCCTTCCTTCTCTCCTGTCCTCCTCCCTCCCCCAATCCCTCCTTCCTTCTCTCCTGTCCTCCTCCCTCCCCAATCCCTCCTTCCTTCTCTCCTGTCCTCCTCCCTCCCCCAATCCCTCCTTCCTTCTCTCCTGTCCTCCTCCCTCCCCCAATCCCTCCTTCCTTCTCTCCTGTCCTCCTCCCTCCCCCAATCCCTCCTTCCTTCTCCCCTGTCCTCCTCCCTCCCCCAATCCCTCCTTCCTTCTCCCTGTCCTCCTCCCTCCCCCAATCCCTCCTTCCTTCTCCCCTGTCCTCCTCCCTCCCCCAATCCCTCCTTCCTTCTCCCCTGTCCTCCTCCCTCCCCCAATCCCTCCTTCCTTCTCTCCTGTCCTCCTCCCTCCCCCAATCCCTCCTTCCTTCTCTCCTGTCCTCCTCCCTCCCCCAATCCCTCCTTCCTTCTCTCCTGTCCTCCTCCCTCCCCCAATCCCTCCTTCCTTCTCCCCTGTCCTCCTCCCTCCCCCAATCCCTCCTTCCTTCTCCCCTGTCCTCCTCCCTCCCCCAATCCCTCCTTCCTTCTCCCCTGTCCTCCTCCCTCCCCCAATCCCTCCTTCCTTCTCCCCTGTCCTCCTCCCTCCCCAATCCCTCCTTCCTTCTCCCCTGTCCTCCTCCCTCCCCCAATCCCTCCTTCCTTCTCCCCTGTCCTCCTCCCTCCCCCAATCCCTCCTTCCTTCTCCCCTGTCCTCCTCCCTCCCCCAATCCCTCCTTCCTTCTCTCCTGTCCTCCTCCCTCCCCCAATCCCTCCTTCCTTCTCTCCTGTCCTCCTCCCTCCCCCAATCCCTCCTTCCTTCTCTCCTGTCCTCCTCCCTCCCCCAATCCCTCCTTCCTTCTCCCCTGTCCTCCTCCCTCCCCCAATCCCTCCTTCCTTCTCCCCTGTCCTCCTCCCTCCCCCAATCCCTCCTTCCTTCTCTCCTGTCCTCCTCCCTCCCCCAATCCCTCCTTCCTTCTTTCCTGTCCTCCTCCCTCCCCCAATCCCTCCTTCCTTCTCCCCTGTCCTCCTCCCTCCCCCAATCCCTCCTTCCTTCTCTCCTGTCCTCCTCCCTCCCCCAATCCCTCCTTCCTTCTTTCCTGTCCTCCCCCCGCCCCCCCCCTGCTCTGCTCTTTGTTCACTCTCCCCCCTCCCTCCCGCTGGTGCAATTTTAGCCGCCTGGATGCAAAGGACACCCCCCCCCCGCATTCCTCCCCCCACCCAGTCACTTGATCCCTGGGTAACAAAGGGGGAGGATGGGACAATAGGAAGGAGCCGCGGGGTCACCTTCCCAGCACCAGCCCTTATATAGACCTGCCCAGCGCACGGCCCCACAAGGCCTGGCCATATTAATAGTAGCCAGCGCTGAAAATAGAACCAGGAGTCCTGGCTCCCAATCGCCTCTCCTCTGACCACCAGCCCCCACGCCCCTCCCAGAGCCGGGGAGAGAACCCAGGAGTCCTGGCTCCCAGCCCCCCAGCTCTAACCCACCAGACCCCACCTCCCCTCCCAGAGCCAGAGAGACAACCCAGGAGTCCTGGCTCCCAGCCCCCCAGCTCTAACCCACTAGACCCCACTCCCCCTCCCAGAGCCAGGAGAGAACCCAGGAGTCCTGGCTCCCACCCCCCCTGCTCTGACCCACCAGCCCCCACTCCCCTCCCAGAGCCAGGGAGAGAACCCAGGAGTCCTGGCTCCCAGCCCCCCAGCTCTAACCCACTAGACCCCACTCCCCCTCCCAGAGCCAGGAGAGAACCCAGGAGTCCTGGCTCCCACCCCCCCTGGTCTAACACACCAGCCCCCCCTCCCCTCTCAGAGCCAGGGAGAGAACCCAGGAGTCCTGGCTCCCACCCCCCCTGGTCTAACACACCAGCCCCCCCTCCCCTCCCCGAGCCAGGGAGAGAACCCAGGAGTCCTGGCTCCCGGCCCCCCCAGCTCTGACCCACCAGCCCCCACCCCCCCTCCCAGAGCCAGGAGAGAACCCAGGAGTCCTGGCTCCCACCCCCCCTGGTCTAACACACCAGCCCCCCTCCCCTCCCAGAGCCAGGGAGAGAACCCAGGAGTCCTGGCTCCCACCCCCCCTGGTCTAACACACCAGCCCCCCCTCCCCTCCCCGAGCCAGGGAGAGAACCCAGGAGTCCGGGCTCCCAGAACAATGAGCAGGTAGCAGGGAGAGCAGCTGGGGGCGGGGGAGGGGGGTTGTACCAGGCCGCGGGGGAAGCCCTGGCCCGGGCAGCGCATTCCCTGGAACAACGGGCAGGTGAGGGATCCCCTGGAATGGGCCCCAGACAATGGGAAACCCCCACCCCGCAGGAACGCGCCTGGCTATTGTTCCAGCCCAGCCGGGAATCCGGGGGCAGCCAGCCAGGGCCACCCGCAGGGCCGGGATCCCAGGGGCTGCGGGTCGGGAGTGAGGGGCACTGGCCAGGCTGGGGGGGCAGGGGCTGCGGGTCGGGAGTGAGGGGCACCCATCTCAGCACTGTCGGTGCCCCTCACTCCCGACCCGCAGCCCCTGGGATCCCGGCCCTGCGGGTGGCCCTGGCTGGCTGCCCCCGGATTCCCGGCTGGGCTGGAACAATAGCCAGGCGCGTTCCTGCGGGGTGGGGGTTTCCCATTGTCTGGGGCCCATTCCAGGGGATCCCTCACCTGCCCGTTGTTCCAGGGAATGCGCTGCCCGGGCCAGGGCTTCCCCCGCGGCCTGGTACAACCCCCTCCCCCGCCCGCACTGCCAGCTGCCTGCCCGTGGTTCTGGTCCCCCCGGGGTTCGGGACACTGGCGGGCTGGACTCGGGGGCTCCCCAGTACCACGGTGAGCACGTGGAGAACCCCGGGCCGGGGCCCAGCCGTGGCGCGGTGCCATGCGGAGCCGGCCGCGCCAAGAGCGAAGCAGAAATAGTCGCCTGGGGCCAGTTCTGTTCCCAAGCCGCGGCCGAGAATTTCCGCCGGGTCCCGGCCGGCGGGCGCCGCGTGGGGGAGGGGATCCGTTTGGACCCGCGGGTCTCCAGCAGGCCAATGATGCGGCCGGTTCACCTCCGTTGGGTGCCAACCAAGCGAACCGTGACCCCAACCAAACCGGGCCGTGGGGCGCCGGGGCCGGTCGGCGGACGAGGCCTGGAAGGTGCCGCGGAGCAATGTCGGGACCACGCGGGATCTGGGGACCCACCGTGGGGTCCGGACTGGGGGGAGGGAGGCGACCGCCGGCTTCCTCATCTCGCGCCTCCACCTCACAACTGACTGTAGCTGCCCCCGGGGCAGTGAACCGCTCGGGGCTCCCCCTGCCGACTGACGGGGCGGGGGAAGTGGTTGCGTGACGGGTGGTTCACGGCCTCGTTCGGCTGATGGGGAGGCCAAGCTGCCCCAGCCCAGCGCTTTGTAAGACTGTGTCCTGCTCCTTCCGATTGTGCTCCCAAGGGACAGTCAGAAGAAGCGGAGAGCGGCCAGACGGGGTCAAGGGTCCATCCAGCCCAGTGTCCTGTCTTCGGAGGGAATGAACCGAACAGGGAATCGTCCCCTGTCCCCCGGTCCCAGCTTGTGGCAAGGGGGCCGGGGACACCATTGGTGTAGGGCAGCTCCTGGCTCAATGCGTCCATCTCCTGGCTCGGTGCACGTGGACGAGAGGACGAGGCGGCTGCCGGTGTGGAGAGTCCTCGGAAGAGCTTCCTCCAGCACTGGACACCAAGAAGGCTGGGAGCACAGACACCTCCTTGCTTCACCCCACCTGTGACTGGAGGCCGGCCTGTCAATCGCCAGCCACACCCGCCCTTCCAGCCACGCCTTGCGGCCCGGCCGGGCCTCGTGAAGCCATTTCTCTGGCTGTCCGGCGGGAGCAAGGCCTTGCAGACGGCAGTGGGGTTGACCGTGTCCAAAGCTTACACCACAAACCACGATGTCCACAGGCTGATGCTGTTCCTGTCCTATGCAAATCGCCGCAACGGGGCCCCGCGGAGCACGTACGTCACCCGGCGACATTGTCGATCATTTGGCCCGGAAGCCGGATCCAGGCGAGAATCTTCCCGGCCGCGAAGGGCGAGCGGATCTGCCGGTTCCCACGGCGGCTTTTCCAGCGTTCGTGCTCCAGGCCATGGTAACGTTGGGCTCTTTCGAGAAGAATCCAAACCGCCCGTCACAGAGCAGGGTCCAAACGTCAGCTGGGACAGCATCGGACGGGGAGATTTCTTAGTTGTCGTTCCCTGGATGGCCTTCGCCACCGCGGCTCGCGTGGGCGGATCTGGAAGCGCGTCAGATGCAGGGGATCAGGGACTCGGAGACGGTGGGGACACAGTTAGGTGATTCCCCAAAGCGGCCGGCGGTGCGGTCCATGAGGAAGAGTTGGCCATCAGCACTTGTTAGCCGCATCCAGGCTGCTCGGGGCTGTACACAGCTTTCCCCGCACAGAGACGCCTCCGGAGTCGGGTTTTTCAGCAAGGCCCCGCAGTTCATCCACGCCGCGGGCAAGCCGCCGAGTTTGCATTCGGGGAGTTTGCACTGAAGTGTGCCACAAGCGGCCATCTGTCACGTTACTGAAATGAGCTGGGATCAGATAGATCGTTGGTGCAACCAAGGTCCCGTAGGGGCACCAAATACCATGTAAAGGGGGGTCTATATGGTGCCTGTATTTCAAACTTACGCTTGGCTTCTGGGTGAAATCTCAGACAAGCTGTTGTTAGCTCCGCTGGCCTGGCTGATGGGCCGTTAAGGACCATCCGCTACACAATGAACTTTGGAGATGCCCGTCCACACCCGAGCTTCTCCAGGAATGTGACCTGGCTGGTCAGGAACTGAATCTTGGAGAGTCTGGTAATGGACCATGTGGCTATGAACCTCCATTTTGCAACTGGACTCTGCATAGGAAGGGGGGGGGGTCTTCGCCCAGAAGAGAGAGTCTATAGAGCCTGGGAGACACGTCCTCCATGTTTGTCTTCTACCTCCAGTCTTCAGCCTGCCTTGCTTCCAGCGCTGGATGGAACTTTGCTACACAGGGGAACTCTGGCCAACGGGTGCTGACCCATCCCTGCAGGGGATGCTTTCCAGAGACTGTGATTTGAACCTGCAGTTTATTCTACCTTTGCTGCAAGCCTGAACCAAGAGATGTGCCATTACTGCATGTAATTGATTTCTTTTAACCATTCCTAACCCTCGCCTAGACCTTTTTCCTTGTATAATAAACCTTTAGATTTTAGAATAGCAGCCGTCTTAGTCTGTATCCGTAAAGAAAGCCAGGAATACTTGTAGCACCTTACAGACTAACTAGTTTATTTCAGCAGAAGCTTTCGTGAGCTAGAGCTCATCCAATGAAGTGAACTAGAGCTCACAAAAGCTTCTGCTGAAATAAAGTAGTTAGTCTCTCAGGTGCTACAAGTATTCCTGGCTTTCTTTAGATTTTAGATTCTCAAGGATTGACAACAGGGTGATTTGTGGGAAGATCTGATTTGTATATTGACCTGGGTCTGGGGCCTGATTCTTTGGAATTGGGGAGAATCGTTTTCTTTATTTGGGGGATTGGTTTTCATAACCATTGGTCCCCAGGACAGGTGGCTGCTGGTGGTGATACTGGGAAGCTGGAGTCTAAGGGATTGCTTGTGTGACTTGTGGTTAGCCAGTGGGGTGAGACCAAAGTCTTTTCTGTTTGGCTGGTTTGGTGCCTTAGTGTGGAAAAACCCCAGCTTTGGGCTGTAGTTGCCCCTTTGGAAGCAATCTGTCCTGATCTGACACTCACAGTTGGATCCCACCAGGAACAGCCCCGTCACAGCATCACTCTGGCCTTTCTCAGCTCGGAGAGCGGCTCGGCTGAGGGCTCATCACCTCCTCGCTCCTCAGCACCGAGGGGATTCAATGGTTCAGGGTCGGGATCAGCAGGTCAGGCTGTGGGGCGACATTTCTTCTGTCCAGCGCAGGGATTCTCGGCTGCGTCCGACGCCCCATCATGGACTTTCCAAACCCGCAGCTGAAAAGTGTTCGGCAGCGTCCCGGAGCCTGTCCCGGAGCGCCTGGGCGATGGAACCGCCCCCTGGGGAGCCAGACCCCAGACCCAGTGTCCCAGAGCGATGGAACCGCTCCCTAGGAAGCCAGACCGGACTCCAGGTGAAGGGCCCCTTCTCCATACACAGCCTGTTTCCCAGGCCAGGAGCTTCAGGGGTCCCCACTTCCACCTTCCTGGGTCTGACCTCGGAGCATTCAGCACCTTCTGCCCCTCCGTGTGCTTCCCCCAGCAAGCCCGCCTGGGCGGGGTCCTGGGGGAGCCCCTGGGTTCTGCACCCCAAATCCACAGTCAGACGTGACTCTCAGCCAGTCAGTAAAACAGAGGTTTATTCGATGACTTCTAATCCCAGACCAGACAGCGAGCGGAGCCCTCAGCTGGATCCATCCTGGGGCCAGAGAGCGAGATCGCTGCTCC
>JAVMKO010000050.1:0-29805 GCA_032164245.1 Sternotherus odoratus
CAGCGCCCCCTCCCCCGCTGCCCGGAGCCACGGGCCCTGTCAGCCCAGGCCCCCTCCCCCGCCGCCCGGAGCCCCGGGCCCCGGCCCCCTCCCCGCCCGGCGGGGTACCGATGTGGCGGTTGGGCAGTCTCTTGAGCAGACAGGGCTCCTCGTGGCCGGAGGGGGCCCGGATGGAGGCCGTCAGCAGGCTCAGGTCGCTCTCGCTGATCTTCAGCGACACGTCGGTGGAGGTGCCCACGTTGAGCTGGGACGTCCGCATGGAGTCGTCCCCTGCGGGCGGGGGGGGGCGTTACCGGGGGACGGCCAGGCGGGGGGACGAGGGGCCTGTTGCAGGGGGCAGTGCCCAGGCCGGGGGGGCTCCGGGGGCTGGGTGTGGGCAGGCGGGGGGGGGAGGGAGCCCAGGGGCCCACCGGGGGGGGGGGGAAGGGAGCCCAGGGACTGGTCGGGGGCCCGTCGGGGGGGGGGAAGGGAGCCCGGGGGCCCGTCGGGGGGGGGGGGGAAGGGAGCCCGGGGGCCCGTCGTGGGGGGGGGAAGGGACCCCAGGGACTGGCCGGGGGCCCGTCGTGGGGGGGGGAAGGGACCCCAGGGACTGGCCGGGGGCCCGTCGTGGTGGCCAGGGGCCCGTCGGGGAGGAAGGGAGCCCAGGGACTGGCCGGGGGCCCGTCGGGGGGGGGGGGGAAGGGAGCCCAGGGGCCCGTCGGGGGGGGGGGGGAAGGGAGCCCAGGGACTGTCCAGGGGCCCGTCGGGGGGGGGGAAGGGAGCCCAGGGGCCCGTCTGGGGGGGGGGAAGGGAGCCCAGGGGCCCGTCTGGGGGGGGGGGAGGGAGCCCAGGGACTGGCCGGGGGCCCGTCGGGGGGGGGGGAAGGGAGCCCAGGGGCCCGTCGGGGGGGGGGGGGAAGGGAGCCCGGGGGCCCGTCGGGGGGGGGGGGAAGGGAGCCCCGGGGGCCCGTCGGGGGCCCGGTCGGGGGGGGGGGGAAGGGAGCCCAGGGGCCCGTCGGGGGGGGGGAGGGAGCCTGGGGGCCCGCGGGGGGGGGGGGGGGAAGGGAGCCCAGGGACTGGCCGGGGGCCCGTCGGGGGGGGGGGGGGGGGAAAAGGGAGCCCAGGGGCCCGTCGGGGGGGGGGGGAAGGGAGCCCAGGGACTGGCCGGGGGCCCGTCGGGGGGGGGGGGAAGGGAGCCCGGGGGCCCGCGGGGCTCACCGGTGATCTTGGCGGTGAAGGGGCTCCCCGGGACGTGCTGCTCGTCGAATCGGACGATGACGCTGTAGTCGCCGGGCGCGGTCGGCAGGTAAGACACGGTGCAGGTCCCGTCCTTGTTGTCTTTGCAGGTGATCTCGGCTTGGACGGACCCTCCACGGCCAGCGACAGCCCCCCTGGGGAGCCGGCCGTCAGGGGCGCCGCAACCAGGCCCCCCCTCCCCCCCCGCCTGCCCTGCCCTCCACCGGCCCCCCATCCTCCCCTTCCCCTCCATCCCCCCAACCTTCCCTTGCCTGCCCCCTCTCCCCCCATCCTCCCCTTCCCCTCCATCCCCCCAACCTTCCCTTCCCCACCGCCCCCCAACCTCCCCTGCCCCCCCACCAGCCCCCCATCCTCCCCTACCCCTCCATCCCCCCAGCCTGCCCTGCCTCCATCCCCTCCATCCCCCCCTTCCCCTCCATCCCCCCAACCTTCCCTGCCTGCCCCCTTCCCTTCCCCCCCATCCTCCACCCCTCCATCCCTCCAACCTTCCCCTGCCTGCCCCCTTCCCTTCCCCCCATCCTCCACCCCTCCATCCCTCCACCTTCCCCTGCCTGCCCCCTTCCCTTCCCCCATCCTCCTCCTCCCATCCCCCAACCTTCCCCTGCCTGCCCCCTTCCTTCCCCCCATCCTCCACCCCTCCAACCTTCCCCTGCCTGCCCCCTTCCCTTCCCCCATCCTCCTCCTCCCATCCCCCCAACCTTCCCCTGCCTGCCCCCTTCCCTTCCCCCCATCCTCCACCCCTCCATCCTCCAACCTTCCCCTGCCTGCCCCCTTCCCTTCCCCCATCCTCCTCCACCCCCCATCCACCCAACCTTCCCCTGCCTGCCCCCTTCCCTTCCCCTCCATCCCCTCCACCCCACCATCCCTCCAACCTTCCCCTGCCTGCCCCCTTCCCTTCCCCCCATCCTCCTCCTCCCCATCCCCCAACCTTCCCCTGCCTGCCCCCTTCCCTTCCCCCCATCCTCCTCCTCCCCATCCCTCCAACCTTCCCCTGCCTGCCCCCTTCCCTTCCCCCCCATCCTCCACCCCTCCATCCTCCCAACCTTCCCCTGCTGCCCCCTTCCTTCCCCCATCCTCCTCCTCCTCCCCATCCCCCCAACCTTCCCTTGCCTGCCCCCTCCCGACCCCCCTTTCTCTGCCCCCCCCCCGGTACCTTCGCCGGCGCCCTTGGTGACGATGGTGAAGGTGGCGGGCCGGTTGACCATGCCGTGGCTCAGGCCGGGCCCGTAGGCGCTGACGTGGCGGGTGTGGACGGCGTCCACGTAGAACTGCAGGGGGCTCCCTGGGGAGGGGAGGCAGGGGCACAGTGACTGGGGTTGGGGGGGTTCTGGGGGGCAGGGACAACCCGATAGGGGCTGGTGGGACACTGGGGGTCCTGGGGGGCAGGGAGGAGGCAGGGGGAACCCCAGGCCGGCCGGCTCCAGGGGCACAGGGGTCACTCGGCCAGAATGGGGGGCTGTTCTCCAGCCACCCCCCCCCCCGACACAGGCCTGGGCTCTCAGCCCCCTGGGGGGCCAGCACCTGGGGCCTGGACCCTCCTCTAGCCACATCAGGCCAGGGAGGAAGGGTACCTGGGGGGCCACGGTGCTGAGGGGGGGCCCCCAGGGCTCTCTGGGGCCTTCCCCCCATGGAGCCCTGCTCCTGGGGCCTGGCACACAGGGAGAAGCCCTGTCGGGAGCCCCCCGTCCCGGCTACACGGGAAGGGAGGGGGAGGGGCGCTCCCCCCACCCCCCACTGGGAGCTGCGGCTGGGCCGGTCCCGGGTGGTCCCGGCGGGTCGCTCACCGGGGATGTGGTTGCCGTCGTACTTGATGTCCATCTCGTGCAGCCCCTTCTCCACGGGGGCGAACCTCACCGTCACCGTCCCGTCCTTGTTATCCGTGATGCTGGGCCGGGCGTCTTCCCCGAGGGCATGTGCACCTCGCCTGGGGGGCGGCACCGTCAGCGGGCACCCTCCGCCTGCCCGGCCACTGCCCCGGGCCTCCCACCCCCTGCCCGGCTCCCCCCCCAAACCCCCCTCCCCCGACTCCCGCTCTGCCCCCCAGCTCTCCCATCCCCACCATTACCCCCTCCACCCCAAGCTCTCTCTCCGCTACTGCCCCTGATTTCCCCAACCCCCAGCTCTCCCACCCCCCACCCCCTCCACCCCCAGCTCCCCCCCTTAAATTTTGCCAGCCCAAACCCCCTCCCTCCACCCCCCGAGCTCACCCACCCCCACCCCCTCCACCCCCCGAGCTCACACCCCAACCCCCAAACTCCTCTCCCCCCCCCATCCCCCCCTTCAGTGCCGTGGAACTGGAATGGCGGCATCACACCGCCCCCCCCCTCGCCCCCCAGCCCAGGCTGGTGCCTCCCCCCCCCCCCCCCGCCCGTACCGGTGATCTCCCCTTTCTGCACGGTCAGGGGGATGACGAGGCTGAAGGGCCGCAGCATGGAGTCCAGGCTCTCGGGGGGCGCGACGGGCTGGTCCGTGGCCTGGGGGGGGGCGGAGGGGGGGGGCAGAGAGAGAGCGAGAGAGAGAGAGCGTTGGCATGGGAGGCAGGGTGCCCGAGGCGGAGCAGGAGGAACGGAGAGCGACAGGCCCAGGGCCCCGCATGGGCCCCTGGGAGACAGAGCTGCAAGAGAAGGGGGCGTGAGGGTGCAGGCACCTGGCGCAGGTACCCTGGCCGGGTGGAGCCCATGGGGGGGGGGGGGAATCACTGCATCCAGAGCTTTAGGGAGTCCTCCTGCTAGAGAGACAGGCAGGGGTCCCCCCGGGTCTGCGACCGCCCCCAAGCCTGCCTGGCATTGGCACATGGAGCCGGGGCCGGCGCCAGCTGGGTGCGAGACGGGCAGGGGCCCCCGGGGGGAGGGTAAGGGCGGGGGTTGACGGGGGCCCGGCTGAGGGCGAGGGGGACCCAAGCGAGCCCGGGGCTCAGAGCCAAGAAGCGCCCCAGAGGTGGGGGAGAGGCAGCAGGCGAGGGCAGAGAGGCAGCGGGGGCTCCTGGTACCCAGCGGGCCGGGTGCGGAGAGAAGGGCTGGTGCAACTGGAGCGAGTCGCACGGCTCCTCGACGTGGGGGATGGTCTCGCTCGCCTGGCGGGAGGCAAGGAACAGGTTAACGCGGGCGGCCCTGCTGCGGGGGGGGGGGGGGGCGCAGGGATCGCTCGCCCAGCATGGAAATGCAGCCACCTCTGGGGTGGGAGGCGGCAGCTGGCCGGCAGCAACCGCACCCGGCGAGGGAGAGTGCGGGACCGGCACGCCCAGGGCCCCCCCACGCTGCACAATGGCAGCTGGGGCAGCACAGCGCCCCCTAGTGCACACCCTGCGGCACTGGCAAGGGGCATACACCCCTCTTGAGCCCCCCTTCCCACCAAGCACAGCGCCCCCTAGTGCCACCCTGCGGCACTGGCAAGGGGCGACACCCCTCCTGACCGCCCCCTCCAAGCACAGCGCCCCCTAGTGCCACCCTGCGGCACTGGCAAGGGGCGACACCCCTCTCGAGCCCCCCTTCCCACCAAGCACAGCGCCCCCTAGTGCCACCCTGCGGCACTGGCAAGGGGCGACACCCCTCTCGAGCCCCCCTTTCCCACCAAGCACAGCGCCCCCTAGTGCCACCGGCTCTTCCACCCCCTCCCGAGCCCCCTCTCCCTGCAGCACCGTGCTCCCTAGTGCCGCACAGGGGCCAGCGCTGACCCCGATGGTCCCGGCGGGGCCCCCCACCCCCGGGTTTCCCTGCAGGTCCCCCCCCACCCCGCCGCGCTCGCTGCCCCCGGACCCACCAGCACGTGGAAGGGGCTGTTGGGGACGAGCTCGCCCCCGAAGCGGATGGTGATGACGTATTTGCCCGGCTCGGGCGCCGTGTAGTAGATGTCGAAGGTGCCGTCGTGGTTCTCCACCACGTCCACGTCCAGCTCCGCCCCGTCCGGCGTGGACACCTTGCACGTCACCTTCCCCTTGCCGGCCGCCTTGGCGTCCACCGTGATCACCGTCTCCTCCCCGATCTGGATGGTGGGGCCCAGGCAGGCGCCTGCGGGGCGGAGGGACGTGGTTGGTGGGGGGGAGGGGGGGGGCGGCCCCACCCGCCCAGTCCGAGGGAGCTGATCCTGGCTGGGGGGGCTGTAAGGGCCGTGGCCGGCCACTGGGGGGAGCTGTGATCCCTGCCCTCAGCCGGGGGTTCAAATCCCACCCCAGCCAGCCCATGCCCCAAGAGTCGGGCTCAGAGCAGCCACCAGAGGCCCTGGCTTCCGGCCGCTTTGCTTAGTCTGACTGGGCAGGAATGGGGGGGTCGGCCCCGGGTCCCCCCCCCCACGGCTCACAATGGCCAGAGCCTCCCCCTGCAGCACAGAGCGGGACTTACCCAGTCCATGGCCTCCGATTGACACTGCAGAGAGAGGGAGGGAAAACTCGTGAGAACGCGGCCGGCCACAGGGTGGGGCTGTGGGTCGGGAGTGAGGGGCAGGGGACTGGAGGTCGTGTGGGGCGGGAGGGGAGCCGGAAGCCACAGAGGTGGTGTGGGAGCCCTGGAGGCTGTGGAGGTCGCATGGGGCAGAGGCTCCATGGGGTAGAGTCCGGAGGCTGCACAGGGGCCAGGAGACGGAGGCCATGGGGATCAGGAAGCCGCATGGGGCAGAGTCCAAGGGGGGCATGGGGCAGGAACTGGAGGAAGTGTGGGGCAGAGTCTGTGGGGCATGAACTGGAAGGTGTGTGGGGCAGAGTGCAGGAGCGGGACCCACCTGTGACCAGGCACTTGCTGGCATCGCCGCTGGCTGGGCCAGGGTGCGGAAGGGCGAGAAGGGGATCTCGTCGCCCCCGTACTTGATGGTGATGGTGTAGCGCCCCGTCAGGTCGGGCACGTAGGACACGGTGTAGGTCCCGTCCCCGTTGTCCCGGATGTTGGCCTTCTTGGGCTTGCCCTCGGGATCCTGGCGGGCACAGACGGGTCACAGCTGGTTGGCTGCCCCAGCCCCTCAGCCCAGGGCAGCGGGCAGAGCCTGGCTGGGCACCCTCCCTGCCACCCTCTAGGGGTGCTAGTGCCCAGGGATGTAACACCATCAGAGCCATGACACCCCCACAGCCTGGTACCCCCATCAGTGCCATGGGCCCCCTACTCTGGTACCCCCCCATTAGAGCCATGGGCCACCCAGCCTGGTACCCCCCAACCAGAGCCATGACACCCCCACAGCCTGGAACCCCCCCATCAGAGCTCTGACCCCCTGTGACATCACACTCTAGATAATGTATCAAATATCCTGCGTGTGGCTAGAACGTGACTGGGGTCTGCTTCGTGCCAAAGGTCTCTTGTGCGGTATCATTACAAAGCTTATAATCTACTGCGGGTCTTCATCCTGTTTGTACGAACGGATCGTTCTTGTATCTGAGACCAGGAATATCAACTAGAACTCTGAGGGCCTATTGTAATTATGCAAAGTGGGGGCCAGTAATGGTGGTCTGGGATCTTGATGGCTCCGGTTAACCAGGACAATTGACTGTGGATGGCTCGGTTTGCCTGTCAGTCTTCCCCTGTACTTGTGCGCTGGCCAGTGGGTGATGAAGTCTCACAGTGACACGTGATCACGTCACCTGAGCTGGGCTCCATCTTGAACCTGGGGCTTTTCCATTGAGAAGGGGGGAACCCAGAGAGGGACAAAGGATTCCCGCCTTGTGCAAAAGCTATATCGGGGGGTGGAACAGAACAAAGGGGGCTGCCATCCTGAGACATCCCCTAACTGCCACCTGAGCTGGAACAAGGGCTGGGCCGGGGAAGGATGGTGCCCAGGTGTCCAGTGTGTGATGGAAACATCTCGGAGGGCGAGATTTGATCTGTATTCAGCATTATTACGTATTAGGCTTAGAATTGTGTGTTTTGTTTTATTTTATTTGGTAATTCACTTTGTTCCGTCTGTTCCTACTTGGAACCACTTAAATCCTACTTCCTGTCTTTATTAAAATCACTTTTTACTTATGAATTCACCTGGAGTATGTGTTAGTACCTGGGGGGGGGGGAGGGGACAGCTGTGCATATCTCTCCAGCATTGTCACAGAGAGTGAACAGTCTAGGAGTTTGCCTTGTATACGCTTTACTCCATTGGGAGTTGAGCATCCCAGTGCTAAGGGCAGGAACACGTCCTAATTTGGTTCCCAGCAAGCCCACAGCGGATAGGGGACGTGGCTCAGACCCGGGTCTGGGTTTGCAGCAGGCTGGCGAGTTTGACTCAAACCAGACAGGATTTCTGGACTCCCACGCTGCCAGGGCAGGAAAACAGGAGCAGGAGTAGCCTTGACACATCAGTTGGCAGCTCCTAAGGGTGTCTGTGATCCCAACCCATCACACTCCCCCCCCAGCCTGGTACCCCCCAGCAGAGCCATGACCCCCCCCCCCAGCCTGGTACCCCCCCATCAGAGCCATGGGGCCCAGTGCAGAGCACCCAGCGCCGTGCCCACACTCACCAGGATCTGCACCGTGAGCAGCCCCTCGCCGGCGTCGCGGGCGTCGATGGTGAACTCCACGGGCAGGCTGGCGGGGATGCCCGCCGCACTGAGGCCTGGCCCGCTGGCCCGCACCTTGCTGGCATCGTGAGCCGGCAGCGCCTTGATCTTAAACGGGCTGGAAGTGGAGAGGCCGGAGTCAGAGCTGGGCCGGGTCAGCACCGACCTGAGGGGGAACCTGTGGGGCCGGCCCAGACCCGCTCCATGCACTGGCACCCGACAGCCCTGCCCCGAGCCCCGGGGGGGGGGGGGCGGGCACCATCTGGGTCCTGGGGCTGTGCTGGTACCCGGAGTCTGCTGCCCGCCAGGCTGGGTCTGCCCGGGGAGGTGCCAGACCCCCAGGGCCCGGGGGTTGGTTTTAGTGGCCCCGCCAGCAGCCCCGAGCCTGGGGGGACGTCACCGCCAGAGCCAGGGACCACTTCTACACGGAGCTCTCAGTGGATGTCGGGCCAGGACTGGGGCACGGCTCCCTCATTCGTCTGCCCCCAGGAGCACCCGGCAGGAGGGGCGGGTTGAGGGACGGGACGGGGGGGCCGCACGGGGGGCTGTTAGTGTGACCAAGTGGGAACGTTCCCTCTGAATACTGCGTGCCTCGGTTTCCCCATATGTTACGGAAGGGCCAATGTGTGTGACGGGCGCAGAGACCCATAGCGGGCAGCATGGCCGATACTCTGGGTCCTGGCAACTGATGTAAACCTGTGTCCCACGCCAGCTGGGAGTGGGGGGGGGGCAGGGCCCTTTGGGGGCGTGTCCCAGCCGGGTAGACTCACTCCCGGGGCTGAATGCTGGGGGGATTCGCGGCTCCAGGGTCCTGCCTGGATCCGTCCCCAGCGGGGCCAGAGCCCCGAGCCTGGGTCCCCGCGGCAGGGCTCCAACTGACCCGTTTCCGGCGCCTGCCCCAGCCGCCTGCATCCGGCCAGCCCAGCCCCCATTGTACTTTGACCGTGGGCCCCCCACCCCCGCACTAGCCCCCCGCCCCCCGCCCGGCTCACCTGCGCGGCACCTCCTGGTCGGCGTACTTGACGGCCACGGTGTAGGGCCCGTCGCTGGCCGGGGTGTAGTTCACCTTGTGGGTGCCGTCCCCGTTGTCCCGCACGTCCACCGGCTCGGCCAGGCCTGCGCAGAGGGGGGCACGGCGGGCTCAGGGCGGGCGCCAAGGGAGCCCCCGCAACGGGAACCGCCCTGCTCAGAGCCGCGCCGGGGGGGGGGGGGGCAGCATGGGGAGGGGACCTCTGGGTAGATGGGGCTGCCCCAAACCCCCTTCCCCATGAGCCATCCCATCCCCCCGCACCAGCCCTACGAGCCATCCCAGCCCCACCCCCATAAGCATCCCATCCCCCAAGTCGACCCATCCCCCACCCCCAGGGGGTTTGATGCCCCATTCCCACTCTGCGCCCAGCCCTGGCATGCCCGGCCTGGCACTGCCCAGGGCTCTGCTCCAGGTACCTGAGGGCCCGAGGACCTTCACCTCCAGGGGCGCCAGCCCGGCCTTGCTGCAGTCGACGGTGAAGGTCTGGGGGACGCGGGCTCGGACCCCAGCCCCCAGCCCGGGGCCGGAGCACTTCACCTTGCTGGGATCCACCACGTCCTTCACGGGCACTCGGAAGGGGCTTCCTGTGGGGGGAGGAGGGGGGGTTACTAGCCAAGAGCCAGCCGGGCCCTGGACCCCAGGGAGAGGCAGAGAGTCCGGCCTGCACTGACTTCAGGGGGCAGGAACGAACCCCCGGCCCAGGGGCTGCCAGCCCGGTGCCCCCCACCCCGGACCAGAGCCCCGGGCCCTGCCAGCCCGGTGCCCCCCGCCCCGGACCAGAGCCCCGGGCCCTGCCAGCCCGGTGCCCCCCGCCCCGGACCAGAGCCCCGGGCCCTGCCAGCCCGGTGCCCCCCGCCCCGGACCAGAGCCCCGGGCCCTGCCAGCCCGGTGCCCCCCGCCCCGGACCAGAGCCGCCAGCCCAGTGCCCCCAACCAGCTCCCGTGCCACACCCAGCCCAGCCAGACACACCCCAGGCCAGCGCCTGCCAAGCCACCCTGCTGCACGCCGGCCCAAGGTGCACATGGCAGGACGAGGACGTGACCTCAGCCCCTCAGCTCCCCCATCCAGTGACCCCGTCCCCCCTCCCCCATCCCGACCTGGCTGGGACTGTGTGGAAGTGGGGATTTCCCACGCTGTGCTGTACGGGAGTCCCACTCTTTTGCATGAATGGGGTGCGTGCCTCAGTTTCCCTGTGTACTGCAGTGTCCAGGCGGTGGGAGTAAGCGGGGGAGACGTTTGCGGGGGTGATTCCAGCTCCCTGCAGGGAACCTCTGGCCGCCCCTCGGCACCTGGGACCCAGGAGGGGGAGGCGACCAGGTGACTCTTGGCAAGACAAAGGCGGGAGGAGCCCCAGGCAGGGCAGGGGCCAGGCAGCTGGAGTGAGTCTGAGTCCGTCTCCTGCCTTGGGGAACGGGGGGGTGGGGAGGTGACCAGAGCCCTGGCTCTGGGCTCCCCTCCCCCCTGGCTCTGGGCTCCCCTCTCCCCTGGCTCTGGGCTCCCCTCCCCCCAAGATGGACCCGGCTGATTTCCGTGCTAACGAGTTCTGCCTACGCTGTGTTCCTCTCGCCTAATGAACCTCCTGTGTCCCCGGCTGGCGGAGAGTCTGACTGCGGAGTTGGGGGGCAGGGCCCTCTGGCTCCCCCCGGACCCCGCCCGGGCGGACTCGCTGCGGGGAGCGCACGTGGGGGGGGGGGGATGCTGAATGCGCCGAGGTCGGACCCAGGAAGGGGGAAGCTGGAGACAGTCGCTCCCGGAGAGGAGATTCCCCCAGAGCCCAGGCTGGGCCGTAGGGAGCAGGTCCGGACCCCATCCCCCGGCCCCTGAGCGCGCCCCCCGGCTGCGGCCCCCACCTGGGATGGGGTGCCCCCCGAAGGTGATGTTGACGTCGTAGTCGCCGGCCGTAAAGGGGATGTATTCCACGCTGCAGCTCCCGTCCTTGTTGTCCTTGCAGGACATCTTGGCCTCCGAGGGCCCCTCGATGGCCAGGCCCAGTCCGCCGGTGCCAGCGCCCCTGCCAGGAGAGCCCGGAGCCGGTCAGAGCCCCCGCCAACCGCCCGGGAAATCCAGCGCTGCTCGGCCGTGGGGCAGGGGGGGGGATCTGGGGCCTGGTCCCTCAGTGCAGAGCTCCAAGGTCGGGGGTTCAAGGGGAGCTCTGGCCAGGAGCGGCTCATGCCAAAGGCGGCATAGGGAGTGACCTGCCCCGGGGAGTCCCCTCCTCGCTGCCAGCCCTCAGTTATCTCCGGGGCGGCTGCTCTGAGCGGGGAGGGTCCCATTAGCCCCAGACATCGCATGGCCAAGCCAGCATCCTGCAGCAGGGAGTTCCACAGGCCAATCAGGGCAGAAGCATTTCGTAAGCATCTGTCCTGGCCCTGTGTTATTACCCAGAGTCCCCAGCCAGACCCTCCGGGGCCAGGTTACATGGCTGGCCGGCAATGCCAGGACGGGGTCTTCCTTCCCATGGGGCCACACCCATCCCCTCAGGGCTTTCACCCCACAGGGGCCACCCACCACATGGGGCAGGGAGCCACCCGCCAGCATCCAGCCCCCACCCCTGGCCTGGGCCACGGCTCCGTGGCCTCCCCTCCCCCCAGCGGAGCCCGGCGGGCCGGTACCTGGTCTCCACGGTGAAGCGGTTGGATTTGTTCACCAGCCCCCCCTCCAGGCCGGGGCCGTAGGCGCGCACGCGGCTGGGCTCACAGCCCTCAGCGACGGCCACGCGGAACGGGCTCTTGGGGACCGGCACCTCGTCGTACGTCACCTCCACCCGGTGCAGGCCTGGGGGGCCAGACGGGGCGGGGAGGGGTCAGGAGCGGCCCCTGCCCCCCTCCCCCAGCTCCACACAGAGGGTCAGGAAGCCCCCCCCCCCCCGCAATGCTCGTAATGCTAACTGGGGGGCAGGGAGTCGTGAAGGGGTGCTGTGCCCCCAGATGCCACTGAGATTTTGGACCGGGGGGGGGCTGGTCCCCACTCCCCCATCACGAAAAAACCAGCCAGGGATGGGCCATGGGCCCAGCTCCCAGGCGACAAGTGCCCCCGGGGCCCCCGCCAGGCGTCTCTAACAATAGCCACAGACTCCTAGCAGCTGTTGGAGCTGGGGAGCACCAGAAGGCGCCCCCCCCCCCCCCCGGCCCAGCCCGGGGCTAAATCATCCTCCGGCTCCCCAGCTCTGACACTGATTCAGAGCATGACCTCGGGCCAGTCGCTGCACCTCGCTGTGTGCCTCAGTTTCCCCCTTTAAGCTGGGGATAATGAGCCCGACCCTGGGCCTACAGGGTGCTGTCGAAATCTGCAAGGCTACTTGGGGGCAGGGACAGCCCAGCCCAGAGCTGGGGCTGGCAGGGGCCCGTCTGCGGGCCGGGCTCCTTACCCTCCTCGTAGGCCGTGTAGTGGACGCGGTAGGTGCCGTCGCTGTTGTCGGTGATGTAGGTTTCGGTCTTGGCACCCGAGGGGTTAATGACGCGCGCCTTGATGTGGCTGCCGCCCGTCTTGGTGAGCGCGCGGGCGTCCACGGTGAACTCGGTGGTGACCTCGCGCAGGACCCCTGAGCAGAGCGAGCGGGCGGTGAGCGCCGCACCAGCCTATCGGAGCGCTGGCACCCGGGCTGTGCCAATCAGCTGCCAGCATTGCGGCCGAGGTGGCGCCCACCAGCACATTTGGTGAGACCCCCTTCCCGGGCAACGGACCCCCCCATCCCACCCCTGGAGCCCAGTGGACCTGCACCAGCAGCGGGGCCAGGGAAGGGACCCCAGGCAGCCCCCCCCCACAGCCCCCCACTCGGAGAGCAGAGCTGGGGGGCGGGTGGGTATGGGGAGGTACAATAAACCTTTAGTTATAGATTCTAAAGGATTGGCAACAGCGTGATTTGTGGGAAGATCTGATTTGTAGATTGACCTGGGTCTGGGGCCTGATTCTTTGGAATTGGGGAGAACCGTTTTCTTTATTTGGGGGATTGGTTTTCATAACCATTGATCCCCAGGACAGGTGGCTGCTGGTGGGGATACTGGGAACCTGGAGTGTCTAAGGGGATTGCTTGTGTGACGTGTGGTTAGCCAGTGGGGCAAAACCAAAGTCTTTTCTGTTCGGCTGGTTTGGTTTCCCCAGAGGTGGAGAAATCCCAGATTTGGGCTGTAACTGCCCTGCTTGGAGCGATTTGTCCTGAACTGGCACTCACAGTTGGGTCCCACCAGAAACAGACCCGTTACACTGGATTTCTGGGGATAGATGGACAGGTGGACAGACAGGTAGACAGGGGGTGTTTGGGGACAGGTGGACAGACAGGTGGACAGGGGGTGTCTGGGGACAGGTGGACAGACAGGTGGACAGGGGGTGTCTGGGGACAGGTAGACAGACAGGTGGACAGGGGGTGTCTGGGGACAGACGGACAGGTGGACAGACAGGTAGACAGGGGGTGTCTGGGGACAGACGGACGGGTGGACAGACAGGTAGACAGGGGGTGTCTGGGGACAGGTGGACAGACAGGTAGACAGGGGGTGTCTGGGGACAGCCGGTCGGGGCCCTCACCTCGCGGCTCCACACCGGGCCCGAAGACCTTGATGGCGCTGGTGTCGACGGCGGGCTGGACGTTGACGCGGGCGGGGAACTTGGGCACGGCGTGCCCGCCGTACTTGATGGTGATGGTGTAGGCGCCGGGGCAGGCGGGGCTGTAGGTGATGGTGTAGGTGCCGTCGCGGTTGTTCTGGATCACCACCTCGGCCTTGACCCCCGCCTCGGAGACGATCTCGATGGTGAGCGCCGCCTCGCCCGCCTTGGAGCAGTCCACCAGGAAGGTGGCGGTCTCGCCCGCCGTGCCGCGCTCCAGCCCCGGCCCGCTGGCCGTCACCTTGCTGGGGTCGAAGAGCGGCTGGATGTTGGCCTTGAAGGGCGAGCCGGGGATGTGGGCCTCGGCGAAGAGGATGTTGATGGAGTACTCGCCCGGCTCCGTCGGCAGGTAGGACACGGAGCACGACCCGTCCCCGTTGTCCTGGCACTCGATCTTGGCCTCGCAGGGGCCCTCCACCGTCAGGCCCAGCCCGCCCGTGCCCGCGCCCTTGGTGTCGATGGCAAAGGGGGCCGGCTTGCCCACGAAGCCGCCCTCCAGGCCCGGCCCGTAGGCGCACACCTGAAGGGGGAGCGGGCGCACGTCAGCCGGGCAGGAACGGCCCCGGGGGCGGCGGCCGGCGAGGTCTCCTCTCCCCTCTGGGTCCCAGGCGGGGTTACGCCCCCCCAGCCTGGCTGGGCAGGGACAGACCCTGCCCCCCGACGCGATCCCGGATCCAGTCCCAGGGAGCAGGCTGGGAAGGACCCAGTCAGACCCGGGTCTCCAACCCGGCCCCTGAGCCTGGGACACTGCCTGGCACCCCCTCAGCTGGGCAGTGCCCTCCTCTCTCCTGCAATGCCCACTCTCTGCCCGGCCCCAGCGCACGGGGGAGACAATTCCTCACCTCCGGTCTGGGGGAGCCGGGAGCACCGTCCCCCTGGAGTGGAGAGGGGGGCTGGGGGGCACCGGGAACACAACCCAGCCCCAGGGCAGACCGAGCGGACGGGGGTCACTGGGTGACAGGAGATGGTGCCCAGCCCACGGGCACCCCGCTGCTCACCTTGGAGGGGTCCGGAGGCATCACCCCCTCGACGGAGAAGGGGCTGCCCGGCACGGGGTGCCCGTCGTAGGTCACGTCCACCTTGTAGGGCCCCTCCTCGGGCGGCATGTACTTGACAGTGTGGATGTCGTTGGTGGTGCCCGTCTCCACCTTGCAGGGGATGGGCCGGCGGGAGGGCGAGGTGATCTTCACGTCCACCTGGCCCTGCCCCCCGGCGCCACGCGTGTTCACCGCGAACTCCTGGTCCCGGCCCACGTCCACCTCTGCAGGGCGAGAGCATCAGGGCAATGGAGCTGCGCCCACGGTGCCCCCGCCTCGCCCCACGGTGCCAGCCCCAGACCGCCACGCCCCGCGGTGCCAGCCCCGCCCCCGCCCCGCCCCGCGGTGCCAGCCCCGCCCCCGCCCCGCCCCGCGGTGCCAGCCCCAGACCGCCCCGCCCCCGCCCCGCCCCGCGGTGCCAGCCCCAGACCGCCCCGCCCCCGCCCCGCCCCGCGGTGCCAGCCCCAGACCGCCCCGCCCCCGCCCCGCCCCACGGTGCCAGCCCCAGACCGCCCTGTCCCCGCCCCGCCCCGCCAGCCCCAGACCGCCACGCCCCCGCCCCGCCCCGCGGTGCCAGCCCCAGACCGCCCCGCCCCCGCCTCGCCCCACGGTGCCACACCCTCTTCCACTGACCCCCACGGCACCACCCCGGACTCCAACTGGGTCACTCCCTTGCCGCTCTGCCCCACAGGTCCAGCCCCAGCCTGCCATGCCCCATGGCCCCACCTCGCCCCATGGTGCCACATCCTCACCTGCCACGACCCAGTGCCACCTTGCCCACCGTGCCCCATGGTGCCAGCCCCTCGTCTGCTGCACCCCCCGGTGCCACCCACCCACTCACCAGCCACACATCACGGTGCCACTTCCATTTCTGCCCACCCCTCCCACCCCCCATTCAACCGTCACCCTGGCATTTCCCGGTTCCTCCAGCCCATCCCCCGGGTCTCTGGGCGCGACCCCTCCCCGCGGCCCTGCCCCCACTCACTGTTGTTGAGTCCCTGCACTTTGACCTTGCCGAGGTCCAGGGGAGGCGCCACGCTGACGGTGAAGGGGCTCTTGGGCACCGGGTCCCCCCCGTACGTCACCGTCACGGCCAGGTTGCCCTGGGCAGGGAGAGCAACCGAGTCAGGGAAGGGTTGGAGGGCGACGCCCGGCAGGGAGCCCCAGAACCCAGCGGGGAGTGTGCGGGGAACCGGGGGGGGGGGGGAGGAAATGGGGTGGTGAGTGTGTGGGGAACTGGGTGTGTGTATGTGGGGGGGGGGGGGAGTGTGAGGGGAACCAGGGGAGGCGGGGGGGAGAGTGCGGGGAACTGGGGGTGGGGGAAGAGCGTGCGGGGAACTGGGGGGGGTGAGCGTGCGGGGAACCGGGAGGTCCAATGCCCAGGGAGTGTGCCAGAGGTGAGTGTGCGGGGAACCGGGGGGGTGAGTGTGCGGGGAACCAGGGGGGGTGAGTGTGCGGGGAACCGGGGGGGTCCAATGCCCAGGGAGTGTGCCGGGGGGTGAGTGTGCGGGGAGCCGGGGGGGTGAGTGTGCCGGGGGTGAGTGTGCGGGGAACTGGGAGGTCCAATGCCCAGGGAGTGTGCCGGGGGGTGAGTGGGGAACCGGGGGGGGGGGGAAGTGTGCGGGGAGCCGGGGGGGGGGGGGGAGTGTGCCGGGGGTGAGTGTGCGGGGAGCCGGGGGGGGGGAGTGTGCCGGGGGTGAGTGTGCGGGGAACTGGGAGGTCCAATGCCCAGGGAGTGTGCCGGGGGGTGAGTGGGGAACCGGGGGGGGGGGAAGTGTGCGGGGAGCCGGGGGGGGGGGGAGTGTGCCGGGGGTGAGTGTGCGGGGAACCGGGAGGTCCAATGCCCAGGGAGTGTGCCGGGGGGTGAGTGTGCCAGGGGGAGTGTGCGGGGAACCGGGGGGGTGAGTGTGCCAGGGGGGAGTGTGCGGGGAGCCGGGGGGGGGGGGTGAGTGTGCCGGGGGTGAGTGTGCGGGGAGCCGGGGGGGGGGAGTGTGCCGGGGGTGAGTGTGCGGGGAACTGGGAGGTCCAATGCCCAGGGAGTGTGCCGGGGGGTGAGTGGGGAACCGGGGGGGGGGGAAGTGTGCGGGGAGCCGGGGGGGGGGGGGAGTGTGCCGGGGGTGAGTGTGCGGGGAACCGGGAGGTCCAATGCCCAGGGAGTGTGCCGGGGGGTGAGTGTGCCAGGGGGAGTGTGCGGGGAACCGGGGGGGTGAGTGTGCCAGGGGGGAGTGTGCGGGGAGCCGGGGGGGGGGGGTGAGTGTGCCGGGGGTGACCCCCGTCCGGGTGCGTGTGGGGAGGCCCCTCACCTGCTGCAGCGCGGTGTACTTGACGGTGTAGGAATAGTCGTGGTTGTCGATGATCTCGAAGTCCCGCACGGCAGGGCCCTTCCCCGCCCCGGCGAACTGCACGTCCAGCTGGGCTTTGCCGGCGCCCTTGGTGAAGACGGTGAAGTGGGTGGGTTTGCCGACCTCCACTCCTGCGGGAAGGGGGGGGGCACCGGGTCAGTCCTGCCAGCCCAGCTCGTCTACCACCCTGTCCACCCAGCGCCCCTGGGAGAGCGCCCCCCGCCGAGCCCCCGCGCGCTGCCCCCCGAACGGTGACCCCCGCCGAGCCCCCGCGCACCGCCCCCCGCCGAGCCCCCAGGCGCTGCCCCCCGAACGGTGCCCCCCGCCGAGCCCCCGAACGCCGCCCCCCCGCCGAGCCCCCGAACCGTGCCCCCCGCCGAGCCCCCGAACGCCGCCCCCCGCCGCGCCCCCGAACGCCGCCCCCCGATGCCGAGACCCCCGCCGAGCCCCCGAAAGCCGCCCCCCACCGAGGCCCCCCGCCGAGCCCCCGAAAGCCGCCCCCCACCGAGCCCCCCCGCCGAGCCCCCGAAAGCCGCCCCCCACCGAGCCCCCGAACGCCGCCCCCCACCGAGCCCCCATGCCGAGCCCCCCCGCCAAGCCCCCGAAAGCCGCCCCCCACCGAGCCCCCCCGCCGAGCCCCCGAACGGTGCCCCCCGCCGAGCCCCCGAACGGTGCCTCCCGAACGGCGCCCCCCCGGCTCTTCCCCAGCACAGCGCCCCCCACGAGCCCCCTCCCCAGCAGTGTCCCCCGCTGAGCCCCCCACCCCACTCTTCCCAAGCACAGTGCCCCCTGCTGAGCCCCCGCCTGAGGGGGGCACAGCCCCTGACCAGGGGGTACTGCAGCCCCCCAGCCTGTGGACACCCCCTCACCTGTCCTGCTGAGCCCGGGCCCCTCAGCCTTCACCTTGCTGGCGTCGTGGGATGGGTCCACCTTGATGCGGAAGGGGCTGGTGGGGATTTCCTGGGGGGCACGGGAGAGAGTCGGGGTGAGGGACGTCCTGCTGGCAGGGACCCGCTGGAACCCGGGCCTGGGGGGCCAGGATCCCCAGGAGGGAGACCCTCCCGCCTTTCCCCCGGGTGCCCCCAGCCCGGCCGGCTCCATGCTGCCCCCTCTGGGCTGGATCTGCCGGTGGGTCCCAGAGCTGCCCTGGCCAGGCCCCTCCGGCCGCACAGACGCCCCCGGGCATGGACCCTGCGCTGGCCCCAGGGCTCCCCTCTCTCTCCCCGGGAGAGCAGCACCCCCAGCCCTGCATCCCCCCCATGGCAAGTCCCTCCCGAGATCCCCAATGCCGGGGTGAGAGGTCACAGGGAGCCCCCTACAGAGCCCCTCAAGGGCACCAGGGGAGAAGGGTGGCTGGTCTGAGCCCCCCTAAGATGAGATGGCCCCACGCGCCATTTCACTGCCCTGGGCCCAGCGCCAGTCCATACCTGGCTGGCAAAGAACACCATGATGGTGTAACGCCCGGTGCCAGTCCATACCTGGCTGGCAAAGAACACCATGGTGGTATAGAGCCTGGCGCCAGTCCATACCTGGCTGGCAAAGAACACCATGACTGTGTAACACCCGGCGCCAGTCCATATCTGACTGGCAAAGAACACCATGACGGTGTAACGCCCAGCGCCAGTCCCATGCCTGGCTGGCAAAGAACACCATGACGGTGTAATGCCCAGCGCCAGTCCATACCTGGCTGGCAAAGAACACCATGGTGGTATAGAGCCTGGCGCCAGTCCATATCTGGCTGGTGAAAAGCACCAAAATGGTGTAATGCCCGGCGCCAGTCCATACCTGGCTGGCAAAGAATACCATGACTGTGTAACACCCGGCGCCAGTCCATATCTGACTGGCAAAGAACACCATGACGGTGTAACGCCCAGCGCCAGTCCCATGCCTGGCTGGCAAAGAACACCATGACGGTGTAACGCCCACCGCCAGTCCATATCTGACTGGCAAAGAACACCATGACTGTGTAACACCCGGCGCCAGTCCATATCTGACTGGCAAAGAACACCATGACGGTGTAACACCCAGCGCCAGTCCATATCTGACTGGCAAAGAACACCATGATGGTGTAACGCCCGGCGCCAGTCCATACCTGGCTGGCAAAGAACACCATGGTGGTATAGAGCCTGGCTCTGTTCAGATGAGTTCCTGTCTGCATCCTGTAACACTTGCCCATCCCGGTATTGCCCTGGCCTCTTCTTTTGTCATTCAGTTTTGCGCGCATTCTATAACAATGTGCATTTCCTCACCTTTGGGGGCGAAGCCAGACTTTGAGGCACCTGCTCCCCTACTTGGTGTAAACTTTGCTTGGGCCAATCAGAAGTGAACACAAACAGGTTTTGGACCCCGTCCCCTATGACACTTTTGTGATGTCAGAGTTGGTATTTATGGGTCGGTCTGCCATGTGCAGACAGAGAGAGGAAAACGAATCCCGTGTATCCGTGTATCCCGTGTACCCCCCCGTAACCGAGCCTGATCAACTCGAAGCCTCTCTCAGCTCACGTGTTTTCAAATAGAGCTTCTACGTTTACCGGTCATTATGCGTTGGTTTGTATTTGTAAGTATCAGTTATTACTAAATGCTGCATCTTTGTTTGTAAATATTGTTAGTAGGTACTTTAGTCATTGTGTGTTTTAAGTTTCATTAAGTCTATTAGTTAATCAAAAAACTGCTCCCTTACCCCTTGTAATTATCCCCAGTAAAACTTTAAATTGATTATTTTTACTTGTGTGTCTGTGTGTGTCTGTGTGTGTGTGTGTGTGTGTGTGTGTGTGTCTGCAGCTCACGTCCTGACCCACACTCCCCTTGCGTCTCTTACCTATATAGTCTGTTGCCACGTGCGGCCTGGTAAATAACAGGCCTGCAATTTTTTTTTTCCTCGCCCCTGCGAGTCCGTGGCAATCCACAGGCGCCAGTCCATATCTGACTGGCAAAGAACACCATGGTGGTATAGAGCCTGGCGCCAGTCCATATCTGGCTGGCAAAGAACACCATGGTGGTATAGAGCCTGGCGCCAGTCCATATCTGGCTGGCGAAAAGCACCAAGATGGTGTAACGCCCGGCGCCAGTCCATATCTGACTGGCAAAGAGCACCATGACGGTGTAACGCCCAGCGCCAGTCCCATGCCTGGCTGGCGAAGAGCACCATGATGGTATAGAGCCCGGCGCCAGTCCATACCTGGGTGGCGAAGAGCACCATGATGGTGTAACGCCCGGCGCCTGGCGGCATGTACTTCACTGTGAACGTGTCGTTGTCGTTCTTGATGATGTCGAATTCGATGTCGGCCTCCAGCGGTCCCACCACGCCGGGGGCGCACTTGATCCCGATGCTCACGTCCCCTGCAACACAGCGGGGCAGCCCCCATCACAGGGTCATGGGGGGCTGGGCCGGTTAAGCCCCGGGGGGGGGGGGGGCTGGCATGCAGTGGGGGCTGGGTAACAGAGGAGGACTCCCTGGGTGAGGGCAGGGAGCCTGGAGTCCCCATCACCCCCTAGGCTGCCCCACAGATCTCAAGCTGGCCAGTCCAGGCCCCACGAACACGGTGCTGTTTGCGCCCATGGTGTGCCCGTCCCGCTAGAGCCCGGGCTGAGACCCGTCACATTCGCTACACACGTGGGTCCCGAAACCTGCCAGGCGGCAGCCCTGGCAGTGGTGCCCCGAGCACAACTAGTGTTACCGGGGCCCGCGCACCACCAGCGGGGGGCACAGAGGAGCACTGACACCCCGCGGCCCCCCTACCTTGCCCAGCCTCGCTGCAGTCCACGGTGAAGTAGGTGGGTTCGTTGGCTTTGAGCCCCGTTTTCTCCACGCCGGGGCCGTACACCTTCACCTTGTCCGGGTGGCTGCCCTCGCCCACGGTCACCTGCCGGGAGCAACACGCCAGGGGGGGAGAGATTTGAGCCTTGGCCTGCTAACCCCAGGGCTGGGAGTTCGATCCTTGAGGGGGCCAGTTAGGGATCTGGGGCAAAAACCTGTTGGCTGATTTAGTGGGGGTTGGTTCTGCTTTGATCAGGGGTCGGACTAGATCCCTCCTGAGGTCCCTTCCCACCCTGAGAGTCTAGGACCGTGGCCATGGGCTCTGGCTAGCCGGGTGGCCCAGCCCCCTGCCCCACACCCAGAGGGGGCCGCTCCATCCATGGTGGGCTGGGCAGGATGCCAGGCCAGCTCGGGACACCGCCGGGAAGGGGACGTCTCCAAGCCACGGGATCCCCCTGCATCCGGAGCCCGCTCAGCGCTCTGCCAGGGCCTCGTCGCTCCTCCAGGCATCCAGCCAGCGGGCACCGGCGCCTGCGCAGTCCCCCCGCGAAGGTCACTCACCCGGAAGGGGCTCTTGGGGATGTTCACCCCGCCCCAGGAGATGATGATGGTGTGTTTGATGGGCTTGGTGGGGACGTAGACGCAGTGGAAGGTGCTGTCACCGTTGTCCTTGATCTTGATGTCGATGGGGACCCCCTCGGCGTCCTGCGGGAACAAGCGGAGCTCAGCCGCAAGGTGGGCACCGGAGGGCAAAGGTCACCCCCGGCCCAGGCCGTGGGCCCACCCTGCGGGCCAGAGAGACACGCCAGGCTTTTTAGGTGACAAACCTGAGGGACTATCCCAGACAGGTGTGTCGATAGAGGAGGTCTTGGAACAAATTGATAAACTAACCAGGACTAAGTCTCCAGCACTAGGCGCTGTTCACCCAAGAGCTCTAGAATATGACATTGAATTACTAACTGGGGTTTGTGACCCACATTTCAATCAGTGTCCGTAGCAGATGACTGGAGGATGGCTCCTGTGATACCAATTTTTAAAAGGGCTCCAGCGGTGATCCTGGCAAATACAGGCCGGTAAGCCGGACTTCAGTACTGGGCAAACTGGCTCACACTGGAGTAAAGAACAGAATGATCAGACACATCGATGACTGTGGCTTGGTGGGGAAGAGTCAAGCTGATTTTTATAAAGGGAAATTCGCCTCATCCGTCTACTAGAATTCTTTGAGGGGGTCAACAACTCCGTGGACCGGGGGGAGCCAAGAATATACTTGGATTTTCAGAAAGTCTTTGACAAAGTAAAGGCTCTTGAGCAAAGTGAGCTGTCGTGGGATAAGAGGGAAGGTTCTCTCGTGGATTGGTAACGGGTTAAAAGACAGGAAACAAAGGGTGGGAGTAAATGGTCAGTTTTCCGAATGGAGAGAGGTAAATTGTGGTGCCCTCCAGGGTCGGTTCTGGGATCAGTGCTGTTCAACATGCTCCTAAATGATCCGGGAAAAGGGGTGAACAGCGACGTGGCAAAAGGTGCAGACAATCCAAAAGTACTCAGGGTCGTTAAGTCCAAAGGCAACGGTGACGAGTTCCAGCGGGATCTCACAGACCTGGGTGACTCTGTACCTCGGGGGAGCCCGTCACCCCCATCTTCGTCGTTTCCATAGAATGGTGATCTTGCCTATAGAACATGCCATGTGAGGTATCAGGGGAAGGGTTATGATCTGCTGAACCCCACTGGTCCATCTGGATCCGTACATCCTCAGTGCCTGGACATTTCAAGAACCGTCTTGTATGGTTTTCACTAAAATATACTGTGGGTTTGGGAGGTGCCCAAGAGACAATGACAAGGACAGTACCCGACGCCGGGGTGGGTGTGGAACAGACATCGCCAGCCACTGTCTAGCAGAGGAGCTCACCCCAGGGGAATTCTCAGCCTTGCCTGGAGACTCAGCAGTGCCCCCGGACAGGCCAGGATTGAAGTTCTCCAAGCACATGGACCAAGGGTATAAAACAGACACAGTGGCCCTGTCCCGGAGCGCCCGGGCGATGGTCTGGAACCGCTCCCTAGGAAGCCAGACCGGACTCCGGGTGGAGGGCCCCTTCTCCATACACAGCCTGTTTCCCAGGCCAGGGGCTTCAGGGGTCCCCACTTCCACCTTCCTGGGTCTGACCTCGGAGCATTCAGCACCTTTTGCCCCTCCGTGTGCTTCCCCAGCAAGCCCGCCTGGGCGGGGTCCTGGGGGAGCCCATGGGTTCTGCACCCCAAATCCACAGTCAAACGTGACTCTCAGCCAGCCAGCAGAATAGACGGTTTATTTGAGATGTCAGGAACCATCCAACTCGCAGCTTCTCAGTCCAAACAGGGTCCATCCAGTTAGGCCTTTCTGGGGTGTGCCAGGAGGTGAGACCCAGATTCTGGGCTCCTGCTTCTCCCCCAGGTTTATTCAATGACTTTCATCTGGTCCAACACAGACCATGCAGCGAAAGAGCGTGAGCCCTCCGCTGGATCCATCTCGGGCCCGAGAGGGAGAAGATGGCTTCTCTCTGCCTCTCCCAGCTCGACCCAGACCCAGACTGACCACTCCCTCTAGCCACTTCCTGCTCCTTTGTCTCTTTCCCGGGCTTCACTTCAACAGGTTCAGCTGACCTCCCTCCCCCACCTGGGGTCAGGTTACAGCTTCCAGGGATGCACAGAGGGGAGGGCGTTGCCTCCTTGCTTCCAGCGTTAGCCCCTATCCCTTCACATAGAGACTTAAGAAATGCATAGGGGAAACTGAGGCACACACACACAGCACTCCCACTTCGTCACACATCTCCCCTTTTCGAGAACGAACTGAGCGATGGTCACTTTAGCCAGTGACCTGGGGAAGTTCGACCTCACCAATGGTTTGTGGGTGCCCCATTGTCTTTCCCACTCCTTGGTAGGAGTCACACCAGGCCCTGGATTAGCGCCTCCCTCGGGGCACAGAGAGCCCTCTGTCACCCTTGTTCCCAGACCACCTTGTCTGGGTCACTCTCCTTCCCTAGCTCTGAAATTGGGGCAGCTAGGTAGCTAACCTGGGGTACAACCTGCCGGTGGTACCCCGCTATCTCGAGAGAGGCCTGGAGACCGGCCAGTCTCTGATTCCCTCCACCTCTTGCTGAACAATTACCAAGCTGTGAGCTCTCTGCTCTGATCACAGCCTCAGAGACAGAGACAGACTTTTCTCCGGTGTGTAGGGGGGAGGGGACCATCACTCTGTCCCACCCCGCCCCAGGGCTCTGCTAACAGGCAGGCAGGTATTTTGAGCCTCCCTGCTCCTCCCTTGAGCCCCGTTTACAAGCAGGCAGGAATTCTGCTCCCATCTGCCAGTCAGGTCAGTTGCATTTTAATGACCATCTTCCTCTCCGCAGATTGGTTCCCCGGATTCAAATTCAAACCCTCGGCTGTTACAGGAGCAGGGTTTGCATCCTGCCCCCAGGAAGACACTTCTCCCCCCCAACAGGATTTCACAGGCAATATCCTGCAGATCCCCAGCAGCCTGCCAGCCTGACCCCTCCTGTGTCTGCACAGGGGTCTGGGCTCTAGGCAGGACGAATATCTTTCTTCCTGTGACCCTCACCCAGGTCACACACACCCCCCAGCATCCAGTGACACTGCACCATCGGGGCCCAACATCACTTCTCCCCGTCCCAGGGCTTTGCTACCCCAGGACTGTCTCCCCCTTCACCACTTTTCTCCGCTCTCTCTGGGTGTCCACATGACTTGAACCCAGGGGACTCCACACAGACATACAGGTCGGGGACAGGGGTGGGAGTCTGTCCACCACCCCACCCATCTGGCGAATGGCGTCCTCAGCCTTGGGACCCAGCGGGGAGCTAGACACCAGGGCTTGTCCGCAGGGTTCCCCTGGTTCGAATTGCCAGCCTGCTCAACAGCAGTGAGGTGGACGTTCCCTTCCCCCCATCCCTTACCGAGGGACCCCAATTTAGTAATGAGGCTCCCTGCGGAACTGGCATCCAGGGGTCTATCCCCACTCACCCTTCGGAAGTCCCTTGGGTCCCTTGGCATCACCATTCCCAGTCCACACTGCTGCTCCGCTGCAGCACTTCCAGGCCCTTGACGCCTCTCACAGTCCAATTTCTCTCTTGGACTCTGCTCCACTCTCCTCCGTCTCCGGTCCCCGGATGGGGAACCCAATCGTGAAGACCCCCGTCTGGTCAGGGACAGGAGTCTTGGGGATGCACCATGACCACTCCAGTTGCTCCCAGATTCTCCTGCAACCCCATCCTTGATCAGGAATCTTGCAACTGTCTCCGAGCAGCCATAATCCTCCAGCTTCTCCTAGCTGGACGATTAACCTGTGCTTCCCAAAGCACAGGGTCATGAAGTCTCATCACTTCGCTCTGGACTCACAGGCCTGTGTGCTCTTTGCCCCACAGTGTCCAGGGGGAACTCCTTGTGTGCCAGCTCTTTCCAGGTCACCGCCTCTTTGCCAGGGTTGAGCGTCTGCTCCTGCGCCCCTGGGACCGCTCACTGCAAACCCCAGGGGTACCCTGATACTGCAAAAATCCTTCTCCCTCCTAGGGCCAAGCCACATGCTTCTCCGTCCCTGACTGCTCCTTGCAGTTTTCAGGGGGACCCTGGATCCGCAACAGTCCTTCTCTCTGGTCACACACTCTCAGGGGTTAAGCTGCAGCTTTTCCACCCCCTGTAACTGGCATTCTCTGGGCCTTCAATATGCCTGCTCCCCAGCGATCCCACAGTCACTTACTGCAGGGTGCGCCGTCCACGGGGTCCATGGGATGCCGCACATCCCACCGCTGAACCCAGGGGACTCCACACAGACATACAGGTCGGGGACCGGGGTGGGAGTCTGTCCACCACCCCACCCATCTGGCGAATGGCGTCCTCAGCCTTGGGACCCAGCGGAGGGCTAGACACCAGGGCTTGTCCGCAGGGTTCCCCTGGTTCGAATTGCCAGCCTGCTCAACAGCAGTGAGGTGGACGTTCCCTTCCCCCCATCCCTTACCGAGGGACCCCAATTTAGTAATGAGGCTCCCTGCGGACCTGGCATCCAGGGGTCTATCCCCATTCACCCTTCGGAAGTCCCTTGGGTCCCTTGGCATCACCATTCCCAGTTCACACTGCTGCTTCTCCTGCAGCACTTCCAGGCCCTTGACGCCTCTCACAGTCCAATTTCTCTCTTGGACTCTGCTCCACTCTCCTCCGTCTCCGGTCCCCGGATGGGGAACCCAATCGTGAAGACCCCCGTCTGGTCAGGGACAGGAGTCTTGGGATGCACAGAGGGGAGGGCGTTGCCTCCTTGCTTCCAGCGTTAGCCCCTATCCCTTCACATAGAGACTTAAGAAATGCATAGGGGAAACTGAGGCACACACACACAGCACTCCCACTTCGTCACAGGCCCCATGTTTGGTCTTCCTCCTGCCCCCACCTATGCTGCAAGCGACAAGGACCCTCAGAAGACTGGAGACTGGCCCAGGTTTAAGGGACAAACCTGTGTCTTAAGGACTGCAATAGCCAGTGGGCTGGGGAAACGGCTTCATCCGGATGTTGCCCAGTCTAACAGGGTTGAGAGTTTAGACTGCGTGCCTAGATTTGATTTCAGTTTGGTAACCACTCTGACTTTTGGCCTATCACTGAATATCACAGAAAATCTCTCTTCGTAGTCAATACATTCGTTTTAATTGTTTGTCTCCACCAGTGAGTTTGCCTGAAGTGGTTGGTAAATCTGCTCAGATTTGCAAAGGCTGGTGGTGACATTAGGAGTGTAACGGAAAGGTGATAGGGCCTGAAAGAGTTAATGAACTCCCAGACTGACCTGCCCCGGCCCAGCGTTAATGACTGGCTAGGAAGAGATGGAAATGCCCAGAGCTTTGACATGCAGCCCGCAGGTTGGAGAGAGAAAAGGGGGCTGTTTGCTCAGGGCTTGGGATGTCCGCAGACAAGTCTTGTTATCGCCATGGCTTGGATTCAAAGATCAACCAAGGAGTATTAATATTTCGGAAGACACCTGAGTGAAATAGTATTATTGTCTCTGAAGGGTGAAGTAACCTGGATCTGAACTGGTCATGGATAAATTCCTCTGTGCGAATCGCTAGGAGGTTTGGGAGAAGAAGAGTGAAGCCGATTGTTTTCTCAGGCCAAGGCTGCTGGAAATGTATAAAAACCCTGGGGTACGATCCTTCATCTCCAATCTGCTTTGGGGTTCAAGAGAGGGAAACCCTGAGCCATAAGGATTGAGATCCCCAGTCACTGACTGGAGTCACCCTGAATATGGACGATAACCTCTGGATTATTTAACAACTACAGACTCCCCATCTCTGCTATGTAACTGGACCTCAAGGAACTGAACTCAAGTCTCTCTGTAGATTGATCTTTCAACCAACTCTCCCTTTTCTTTTTAATAAGTGTTTGTTTAGTTAATAAGAATTGGCTCTAAGTGTGTCTTTTGGGTAAGAGCCAAGTTATCATTTGACCTGGGTGTGGGGCTGGTCCTTTGGGATCCGGAGAACCTTTTTCTTTTATATGATAAAAGATTTTCAGATTTTATCCTCGTATGTTTGACGTGTGTCTGGATGGAGGCCCGAGGCTGGGCACTTCGAGGGCACTGCGTTGTTTGGACTGCTGAGTAACCAGCGCGGTGTTGTAGACGTTGTTTTGGGCTGGTTTGGTAAATCTCAGGATTGGAATCTCCACCAGTGTTTGGGGTTTGTCTGCCCCGTTCTGTTTGCAGATTGAGGGACCTCAGCTGGCTCCCACGGGCAGCATGTCACACTGGTGCACGTCCACTTTCCACTGAGGAACTGGTGAACTGATGAAGAAACTTGAGGTTACAAGGCTGGGAGCTGGGGGGTCTGGCTGGTGCCTTTCTGTGTGGGATTCAGGGCGGCTCTGGGAGCATTCATACAATCGACTGGCTGTGGGGCTTCGCATGCGGTTGTGCCGAGTGCCAACAGCACCCGGAGGGGTTTGCTGCGGGTCACTAGCGAGGCGTTGAGAGAGACCCCCCAGGCTGGGGCGCTCAGGGGCACAGGGGTCCCACAGTCCCAGGCTGCACCCTGGGGGTCCCGTCACATGGGCAACAAAGTGGCAGATGAAATTCAATGTTGATAAATGCAAAGTAATGCACCTTGGAAAACATGATCCCAACGATACATAGAAAATGATGGGGTCTCAGCTGCCTGTTACCACTCAAGAAAGGGATCTTGGAGTCACTGGGGATAGTTCTCTGAAAACATCCCCTCAGTGTGCAGAGGGTTGGGGATCCTTAGGAACGGGATAGATAATAAGAGAGAAAAGATCATACTGCCTCGACAGAAATCCCTGCTCTGTCCACACCTTGAACACTGCATGTAGATGTGGTCGCCCCGTCTCAAAAAATAAATTAGAAATGAAAAAGTTACAGAAACCAACAACGAAAGTGATTATGGATCTGGAACAGCTTCCAGATGAGGAGAGATTAGCAAGACTGGGACTTTTCAGCTTAGAAAAGAGGTGGTTAAGGGGAGATATGATTGAGGTCTATAAAGTCATGACTGGTGTGGAGAAAGTAAATACGGAAGTGTTATTTACTCCTTCTTATAGCACACGAACTAGGGGTCACCAATGAAATTAGTAGGCAGCAGGTTTAAAACAAACAAAAGGAAGTATTTCATCACACAGTCAACCTGTGGAACTCCTCGCCAGAGGATGTTGTGAAGGCCAAAACCAGAGCAGGGTTCAAAAAAGAACTAGATAAGTTCCTGGAGGACAGGTCCATCAGCGGCCATTAGCCAGGATGGTCAGAAATACAAAACCAAGCTCGGAGTGTAACTAGCCTCTGTTTGCCAGAAGCTGGGAATGGATCACTTGATATTCCCTGTTCTGGTCATTCCCTCTGGGGCACCTGGCATTGGCCACTGTCAGAGGACAGGAGACTGGGCTGGATGGACCGTTGATCTGACTCTAACCCAGTCTCCCTGCCGCATCAGACCTGACCCTGGGCCCATTTAGCCCGATCTCCAGCAGCAGCCGATGCCGGCAGTGGAATTCCCACCGTGCATCCCGCGGTGCAGCACGGCCCACAAGGAGGAACCTGCCCTCTGGGTAACGCTCTGGTCCTCAGCGGGGACGGGCCCTTGGGGCTCTGCCCCGGATGCCCTGCCCCGATTGGTCTCAACAAAGTGCCCCACGCCGAGACCTCCGCCAGGGCCCCGCCTACCTGGGCGTAGATCTTGAGTTCGGCTTTCCCTGCTCCCCGCGCGTCGATGGTGAACTCCGCCGGCTTCTCCACGATGCAGCCGGTGGGCTCCAGGCCGGGCCCGAAGGCCTTCACCTGCCGCGGGAGAGCAGGAGGACTCAGCCGGGCAGCCTGGGAGGGGTGCCCGGTGCCCCCAGGGGAGAGGGGACCCCAGCCTCCCATCACTGAGTGCCAGTGCTGCAGGGAGAGAGCCCGCCCCTGCTGGGGTGCCTGGGGGGCTGGGACCCCCCCCCAAACTCATGGCACCCAGCTCCCAATGCAGCTATTGGATGGTGATGATCTTTACCCTGCGCTGAGACAGCGCCCCCTAGAGGGGAAAAGCCCTGTACCCCGTTCCCGCCCCCGCTGAGCCAGCCAGGCCCCTGCCCTGGAGCCGGATCGGAACCAGCGCCCCCTGGAGGAGAAAGGCCGTGTGCCCCATTCCCCACCCCACTGAGCCAGCCAGGGCCCCCCCGAGAGGATCTGTCCTGTTTTCCCTAGTCAATTTCAGACTCATTCCTCCGGCCAAAGCTTTTTTAAATCCCTTCTGTCCCGGTCTCCTGAGACCCCCACCCCCGAGCCGGGCTCCCGGGGGAGGGGACCCCAACGCCTGGGGAGGCAGGAGGAGCGGGGATGAGCCAGAGTGGGGGAGCAGACAGGCAGCAGAAAGGTCCGGCTGCAGATGACGGGTCATAGGCCCCGTACTGCACCGAGCGAATGGCGAGTCTCCTCCGGCTCCAGGGGCGGGGCGGCCGTACCTTCTCGGGGAAGTACTCGGTGGTGGCCGGCTTGATGTGTGCGATGAAGGGGCTGTCCTTGATGTCCTCGTCGTCGCAGATGACGTGCACGGCGTATTCCCCGGGCTCCGTGGGCCAGTAGCGCACGTCACATGACCCGTCCCCCTTGTCGTCGCACTCGATCTTCGCCTGCGACGGGCCCTCGATGGAGAAGCCTGCGAGGGAGCCGCGGGCCGGCGTGAGCGGCTGGGTCGGGGCTCCCCCCTCCGGGTCACCGGCCCCCCGCCCGCGACCCACGAGGCCCCGGGACGATGGGGAACACTGACCGAGTCTGCCAGATGGGGGCTGCTCGGCAAATCCCTTCTGTGGGGCCTGCTCCCCCGGCCCCCT
>JAVMKO010000051.1:0-91048 GCA_032164245.1 Sternotherus odoratus
TTGTGAAGTGTCGGGGGGGGGCGGGGGGGACAGTATCAGATCGGTGGGTTGTGAAGTGTTGGGGGTTGTCAGGTGCCCGGCCTTGCGGCTCTTTGTCCTGGAGCTGGGTATCTCTGGTGGTCTGTTAGCTGTCGAACAGGGGGGTGGGTATCTCTTGGGGAGGCAGGACAGGGGGCTAGGGGGAGCCTGGTGCTGTTTTACAGGCTCGATCTAGGTCCCCCTGTCGACTCCTGGGATCACTGCCATGCCCAGTGCACAGCGTGTCGGGAGGAAATCCCCTGCGCTAGCCCAGGGGGTGTCAAGCAACCAGTGTGAGGGGTTCCTCTGTAAAGCATCGGGATCCGGCAGGACGGAGGAGGGAGTCCAGGCAAACCCCATGGCATGTCCTGCTAGAGGGCAGGTGGGGGTCCTAGGAAGGCAGTTGGGGGATCCCAGCCACGCCCAGTCACCAGGATCACTTTCTATCCACTTATCAAACACTGTGAGGTGAAAATACGGAGTTTGCTTTTATCCTCTTTGGAAATCTGCATGAACTTCTGGTTCTGTGAGGAAAATTTGTGACCCAAGTCCCTGTCCTAGTTCTGGGGGGTGAGGGAGGGGGGAAGGGGGTTTGCACTGCCTCACAATGGTTTCTTCCACAGCATTCTGGACTCATTCTTTCAGAAATCTGGTTTCACTGAGACCATAGTCACTGCATGGAAAGACAAAGAGTGACTCCAGAAGGGCGGTGGGGCAAATAAGATCAGCAATTCTCCCTGTGAGGAGGGTCTCCTACTAGCTAGCTGCTCTCCCCAGAGAGCCAGAGGAGGGAGGGTTGCTTAAATGCTCTGTCCATTTCTGCTCAGGATATTGGGGTTCACTTCCTGGGTCCAATGCTGAAGCCTCCATTGTGATCTTGGAGACCAACCTTAGCAGCTGCCGCTTCCCCAGTGGGGGTTCTGTGCTGAGAAGTGACCTTAATTAAATCTTCTTCTCTGCCTGGCCCATGAGAACAAGAAAAGGAGCAGACAGAGGAAAATCCAGTTTCTGACTCCAAATACCTCCTGCTGGGGTGTGGCTGCTGTGGGGTCAGTGTCCAAGGGAATCACCTAAAAGGACTCCTTTGGTTTGTCACATGAGGAGGGGATGGAGAAGGGGAAGGGAGGTTAATCCTGTGGGCTTATCCTGGCAGAAGGGGCCAGGTCTACACTGTAATAAAGACATTGAGCATCTTTCCAAGATGGCAGATTCTCATGTCTGTCTGCAGAGAAAGACAATTCCCCCAGGCTCATGTGAAATTAACTAAAGCCTGTTTTGAAACCTGCACAATTACCTTTCTCACCCTCCCAGGCTGCAGAATGGCGTCCATGTTTCCCTCCAGTTCATCCAGTCCTCCCATGGGAGAGGGGAGAGAAATGACTGCAGAGGATCCAGTTCAGATAGGGATTATCAGGGGGTTGCTGGTGAGTTCTTGCAGGAGGGAAAGGGACAGAAAATACACCGGGGATGAGAAGGTTTTGCACAGTCTGGTTTGTAGGTAGGAGTGGGGCAGGAAATGCAGAGGGTTGAGAAAGGGAAGAGGACAGGGTGTGGCAAACCTGCTGGGAGTTGTTTAATAAGTGGCCTAGATTCTAGGAACAGACCTATGAGGGTCAGGGATGGAAATACCCTAATTTGTGACACAAAAGAATCCACCTACATGGGGCTAGGAAAACTGACCAGACTCCCAGTGTTGGAGCTTGATCTGACTAATCAGTGGCTGCTGAGAGATCTGAAGGGGGCACCCACCAGTGAGGTTTAGGGGACATTCCCCTCCCTTCATATCCAGCTTCTCTGAATGAGGAGGTTGTTGGGCTTCCTACCAGGGAATTCTCCCTCGATCCTGCTGTGGGCTCCATCTCCTGTATCAGTCTGTGGCTAGTAGGCATGTGATGGATCTTCTGGGAGAGAGGAGGGGCTCTCTCTTTGTCCCCTCACACTGGTGTTTCCGGGATGCTCTGAGGGGGTTAGGGGTGGGACTCTTTTGACTGCGATCCTCCTAGAGCTTCCATTTGATTGACTCCTCTCCCCCCAAAATAGAGGGGCTGTGAATGGGGCAGCAGGTACTGAGTGTGGGACTCTTGCTCTTTCAGGGGTTGGTGACTGAGGACGTGGCCCTGTATTTCACCAGGGAAGAGTGGGCTCTGCTGAACCCCGCTCAGAGAGCCCTTTACAGGGATGTCATGGAGGAGAACTTTGAGACAGTGGTCTTCCTGTGTAAGTAGTTCTGTCCCCTTGGTTGGTAGAAGCTGCGGGGTTTCTAAAGAACCTGAGCAGTAACAACTTTACACCTTTGTTCATCATCAAAGTTTTGACAAGTTTCCTTGTCCCCCCGTCTTTTGCCTCATTTCCCACCCACTAAAATAATTTTTGGGCATGTGCCTTTTTGATGCCATCAGTCATTTTAAAATTGCATTTAATGTCTCCTTATTGGGTCCATTAATAACTCCATTAGTAACTAGAGCTTTCATGCCTTTTCCTCACTTGAAGAGGAAAATCTGCCACCTGTAGATTTCTAAATGGAGTAAATAGGTGGATGACTCATGCATGGCTTGTGTGACAGTAAAGCATCAGGGGATCCCGCGGGGGGAGGGAGTCCAGGCAAACCCCATGGCCTGTCCTGCTAGAGGGATGGTGGGGGTCGTAGGCAGGCAGCTGGGGAGTCCCAGTCACCATGATCACTTTCTATCCACTTATCAAACACTGAGGAGAAATCACAGATTTTGCTTTTCTCCTCTTTGGAAAACTGCAGGAACTTCTGGTTTTGTAGGGAAAATTTGTGCCCCAAGTCCCTGTCCTAGATCTGGGGGGTGAGGGAGGTGGGAAGGGGCTAAGCACCGCCACACAGTGGTTTCTTCCACAGCATTCTGGACTCATTCTTTCAGAAATCTGGTTTCACTGAGACCATTCTTAATCCAGTCACTGCATGGAAAGACAAGGAGTGACTCCAGAAGGACAGGGGGGCAAATGAGATCAGCAGTTCTACCTGTGAGGAGGAGGTCTTAGCTGCTCTCCCCAGAGAGCCAGAGGAGGGAAGGCTGCTCAAATGCTCTGTCCATTTCTGCTCAGGATATTGGGGTTCACTTCCTGGGTCCAATGCTGAAGCCTCCATTGTGATCTTGGAGACCAGCCTTAGCAGCTGCCGCTTCCCCAGTGGGGGTTCTGTGCTGAGAAGTGATCTTAATTCAATCTTCTTCTCTGCCTTGCCCATGTGAACAAGAAAAGGAACAAACAGAGGAAAACCCAGTTCCTGACTCCATATCCCTCCAGCTCGGGTATGGCTGCCCTGGGGTCAGTGTCTGAGGGAATCCCCCGAAAGGACTCCTTTGGTTTGTCACATGAGGAGGGGATGGATAAGGGGAAGGGAGGTTAAAAATGTGTCTGTGGGCTTAGCCTGGCAGAAGGGGCCAGGTCTACACTGTAATAAAGACATTGAACATTTTTCCCACATGGCAGAATCTGATGACTGTCTGCAGAGAAAGAGCCTGGGGGAACTGTCATGTGAAATTAACTAAAGCCTGTTTTGAAACCTCCACAATTACTTTTCTCACCCTCCCAGGCCGCAGTATGGCGTCCCTGTTTTCCTACAGTTCGTCCAGTCCTCCCATGGGAGAGGGGAGAGAAATGGATGCAGAGGAGCCAGTTCAGGTAGGGATTATTGCGGGGGGTTGCACAGTCTGGTTTGTAGGTAGGAGTGGGGCAGGAAATGCAGAGGGTGGGAAAGGGAGGAGGATAGGGTGTGGCAAACCTGCTGGGAGTTGTTTAATAAGTGGCCTAGATTCCAGGAACAGACCTATGAGGGTCAGAGGTGGAAATACCCTAATTTGTGAAACAGAAAATAACCCAGCTACATGGGGCTAGAAAAACTGACCAGACTCCCAGTGCTGGAGTCTGATCTGACTAATCTGTGGCTGCCGAGAGATCTGAAGGGGGCACCCACCAGTGAGGTTTAGGGGACATTCCCCTCCCTTCATATCCAGCTCCTCTGAATGAGGAGGTTGTTGGGCTTCCTACCAGGGACTTTTCCCTTGATCCTGCTGTGGGCTCCATCTCCTATATCAGTCTGTGGCTGGTAGGCATGTGATGGATCTTCTGGGAGAGAGGAGGGGCTCTCTCCTTATCCCCTCACACTGGTATTTCCTGGATGCTCTGAGGGGGTTGGGGGTGGGACTCTTTTGACTGCGATCCACCTACAGCTTCCATTTGATTGACTCATCTTCCCCAAAAATAGAGGGGCTGTGAGTGGGGCAGTAGGGACTGAGTGTGGGACTCTTGCTCTTTCAGGGGTTGGTAACCTTCGAGGACGTGGCCGTGTGGTTATCCTGGGAAGAGTGGCTTCTGCTGGACCCCGCTCAGAGAGCCCTCTACCTAGATGTAATGCAGGAGAACTACGAGAACGTGACCTCACTAGGTAAGGATTCCCAGTTCTTTCAAGGGGAAGTGAAGAGATACAGTTAACGCCACCTCCCCCCCCCAAGGCCATCTCCACTTTGTCCTGTTTCAGCAGCACCCCAATATTCCAGGGACACACAAATCACCAGAGACCCTTCCCCTGTAGAACACTTTGGGAACAGAGCACAAGAGCAGTGTCAAATATCCCCTTTTTGCTCAAGTAAAACTGAGGGTTAGGTCCTGCATAACCAACAGAAGCTTCCTACCCCTTCCCCTTCTCTTCAAACCCTGAGTCTACTCCACCTGAACCAGAATGTTCTTGGGGTGTAACAAGCAGGCTGCGGGAGTCAGAGCTGCTGGTTCAGGTTTACTTATCACACAGATGCTCAGTGCATCCTTGAATGCTGGCTGGGGGTATCCAGACAAGGGAGTTCAAGCAGCAGAACATTAAAACTCACCCAGAATCACAGATGACAACTCCTGACTGATCTGGATTGCCCCCAGCATGTGAAAATGCCTTAGGTTGTTTGTGAAATATCCAGAGACATGGAGAGTCTTGCTCCCTCCTCACCATGTGTAATAGCCCCAATCTCGCTTCTCTGCAGGGACCTTGGATTTTTGAGTCCCTCATTCCCAGAGTCACGGGACCCCGATTTTTATTTTTCACATTCTGCTTTTCCAGACTAATTAGACTCTGTTGCTCCTGAATTATAGCTTCTAATTTCCCAGTGTTCTCCACACCCTGCGATTTTCCCTACTCCCTCCCATTACATTGGCCTCCCTAGATTCCCTAGTACATAAGAATGTCTATACTTGGTCAGACAAAGGTCCATCTAGTCCAGTATCCTTCCTTCTGACACTGGCCAATACGGGAATGAATACAACAGGTAATCAAGAAGTGATTCATCTCCTGTCACCAATCTTATGGCAAAGGGAGGTTAGAGACACCATTCCTGCCCAATGTGGATAATAGCCATTGATGGACCTATCCTCCTTGAGTGAATCATGGGGTGGTGGGATATCTCAGTGGTTTGAGCATTGGCCTGCTTAAACCTAGGGTTGTGAGATTAATCCCTGGGGGGGGCGCTATTTTGGGATCTGGGACAAAAAAATCTATCAGGGGACAGTATTTGGTCCTGCTAGTGTAGTCAGGGGACTGGACTCAATGACCTTTCATGGTCCTTTCAGTTTTATGAGATAGGTGTCTCCATTGTTATTATTATTATTATTATTATTATTAAAAAAAATAGTCTTGGCCTTCACAACATGCTCTGGGCAAAGAGTTCCACAGGTTGATGGTGTGTTGTGTGAGAAAATACTTCCTTTTGTTTGTTTTAAACCTGCTACCTATTCATTTCATTGGGTGATGTTTAGTCCTTGTGTTATGAGAGATAGTAAATCAAACTCCCTTATTTACTTTCTCCACTCTTCTCATGATTTTAGAAACCTCTCTCATATCTCCCCTTCATCTCTTTTCCAAGATGAAAAGTCCCAGTCTTTTTAATCTCTCATACAGAAGCTGTTAAATACACCTAATACCATTTTTTGGCCTCTTTCTAGACCATTTCCAATTCCAATATATCTTTTTTTCTGGTGGGGTGACCACATCTGCAGGCAGTATTCAAGATGTGGGTGTATAATGGATTTATATAGAGGCAATATGATCTTTTCTGTCTTATTATCTATCTCTTTCTTCATGATTCCCAACATTCTGTTCACTTTTTGACTGCCTCTGCAGCTTGATTGACTATTTTCAGCGAACTATCCACAATGACTTCAAAATCCCTCTCTTGAGTGGTAACAGCTAATTTAGACCCCATCATTTTATATGTGTAGTTGGGATTATGTTTTCCAATGGGCTGCAATATGTGGTATCCTGACATCTAGTACTGCTGGGATCCTGCATTCCAAAATATCCCTGCCCTTCCTGTTCCCTTTCTCCACTGAACTCCACCAGCCCATGGTTACTAATCACAGCTTCCCCAGGACTCTCTCATTGTCTGTGGACCACTCTGTCAGCAGGAAGCAGTGGCTGGGAATCTTGTCCTCTGTCTCTGATTTCTGGGACATGGATTTACTTTCTCAGTGTTTCAGGAGACTCTTTGAAATTGAATGTGTGGGACATTAACCACAGTGCAATCTGGACTGTTGAAGATCCGTGTCCCAACAGTTCCCCAGGCTGGTGTTTCCTTGACTTTGCTTTACTGTGAGAACAGCCACTCCTGGGCAGTTAACACACAGTCTCCAGCCTGTAACTCGCTCCCAGAAACACAGGATTGAGTGCTGCTAGTCAGCCACTCATGAATTACAGTGCACCACAGGAGAACCCCAGAAAATTCTCTGGTCCCAGACTTGCCCCAGGAATGTGCATCTCGCCCTTTACACAACACTGCTGAACAACACAAGCTCATATGACGTCTGTCATTTCCTCAGTGGAAAATGACATGCACCAGCCTTGTTATCCCAAATGGGGCTTCCAACACACTTTCATCCAAACACACTGTGAAGGGTTGAGATCACAGAAACCCCCTTAGGAGCTGCCACCCAATGTGCCAAGGCTACTTCTGCCTCAGTTTTCCTGCCCCAACAGCTTAGGACCTCAGTACCCTGCCAGGTCTGAGCCACGTCCCCTAACAGCTGTGGGCTTTCCTGGAAACAGGCAGGAGGTATTCTTACCTCTGGCACTCAGATGCTCAACTCCCAATGGGGTCAAACCCTGAATAAAATTTGTTTTGCCCTGTATAAAGCTTATACAGGGCAAACTCATAGATTCTTCGCCCTCCATAACAATGATAGAGAGAGATGCACTGCTGTTCCCCCCACCCCCAGGTACTAACATGTACTTCAGGTTAATTAATAATTAAAAAGTGATTTTAATAAAGACAGGAAATAGGATTGAAGTGGTTCAAAGTAGTAACAGACAGAGTACAGTGAATTACCAAACAAAATAAACAGAACACGCAAATCGAACACTATTACAGCAAAAAGCCTCACCCTCTGTGAATTCCTTCTTTCGGGCTAAACTCCCTATTGGCCTGGGTCCAGCAATCACTCGCACCCCCGCCCTTTTGCGGTTTCTTCCAGGTATCATTGGGGGTGGAGGTCTGTTCTTTTAGCCAGCTGAGAACAAAATGGAGAGGTCTCGCCCAGGTTTATATAGGCTTCCTCCTCTGGGTGGAGAGCCCCTCCTCCTTCCTGTGCAGAGTCCACATGGCCTCTCAGAGCACATGGCTCAGTTGCAGGCCCAAACCAGTCTCCCCTCACCACCAGCCAGCCTGCATTCCTCAGGCAGATCGGGTGTGGACGGGCGTCTACAAAGTTCATTGTTTGCTTGATTGGTTCTCAATTGGGCTTAACTGGGAACAGTTTTTCTCAGAGAGCTGTTCAGCTGCTTTCCAAAGTCTACATACAACCAACCAAGCACATAGTCAATATTCATAACTCTGAATACAACACAGACACATACATACAAATAGGATGAACAGATCCAGTGGATCATTAGCTTCACAGAGAGAGAACTTTTTAGCAAAACCATATTCCAGTAACATCATACATATATTTACAGGCACACTCCCCCATAAAGCCTTATGGGGTACACAGTCACACTCTCATTAGCTGCTCTCCCCAGAGGGTTACAGGAGTGAAGACTGCTCAAACTCTGTCCCTCTCTGCTGAGGATCTGATGCTGAAGCCTCCATTGTGATCTGGGAGACCAGGCTCAGCAGCTGCTGCTCCCCCAGTGGGGTTCTGTGCTGGGAAGTGACCTAAATTAAAGCTTCTTCTCTGCCTGGCCCATGTGAACAAGAAAAGGAGCAGAGGAAAAGCCAGTTCCTGACTCCATATCCCTCTTGCTGGGGTGTGGCTGCCCTGGGGTCAGTGTCTGTTTGCTTACCCTGGAAGAAGGGGCCAGGTCTACACTGAATAAAGACATTGAGCATTTTCCCAACATGGCAGAATCTATGTCTGTCTGTAGGGAAAGAGCCTGGGGGAATCGTGATGTGATTATAACTAAAGCCTGTTCTGAAACCTCCACAATTCCCCTTCTCACCCTCGCAGGCTGCAGAATGACGTCCCTGTTTTGCTCCAGATCATCCCATCCTCCCGTGGGACAGGGGAGAGAAATGGCTGCAGAGGAGCAGGTTCAGGTATGGGTTATCAGGGGGCTGCTGGTGGGCTCCTGCTGGAGGGAGAGGGACAGAAAATACACCATAGATGGGAAGGTTTGCGCAGTCTGGCTTGGGGGTTCTAGTGGGACAGGAAATGCAGAGGGTGAGAAAGGGAGGAGGACAGGGTCTGGCAAACCTGCTGGGAGTTGTTCAATAAGTGGCCTAGATTCTAGGAACAGACACATGAGGGTCAGATGTGGAAATACTTGAATTTGTGAAACAGGAAAGAATCCAGCTACATGGGGCTAGGAAAACTGACCAGACTCCCAGTGCTGGGAGAGATCTAATCAGTGGCTGCTGAGAGATATGAAGGGGGCACCCACCCGTGAGGTTCAGGGAAGATTCCCCTCCCTTCATATCCAGTTTCTCACAATGAGGAGGAGATGGAGCCCTACCAGGGAGTTCTCCCTCGATCCTGTGGTGGGCTCCATCTCCTGTATCAGTCTGTGGCTAGTAGGTGTTTGATGACTCTGCTGGCATAGAAGGGCTCCCTTTTCCTTCCCTCATCCTGGTGTTTGCTGGATTCTCTAAGTGGGATAGGGTAACTGAGTAAGGTGGGGGTGGGATTCTATTTACTGTAATTCACACAGAGCTTCCATTTGATTGGCTCCTCTTCCCCACAAATAGAGGGGCTGTGAGTGGTGCAGCAGGTACTGAGTGTGGGACTCTTGCTCTCTTAGGGGCCGGTGACCTTCGAGGCGGTGATGCTGGAGAACTATGAGAATGTGACCTCACTGGGTAAGGATTCCTGTCCCCTCGATTCTTAGAAGGGGAAATAAAGACTTATGGTTCACACCAACCCCACAATGCCACCTCCCCTCTGCCCTGTTTTGGCATCACCCTAATATGCCATTGACACACACACTACCAGAGACCCTCCCCTGCTGCAGAACACTTTGGGAACAGAGCACAGGAGCAGTATCACACAGTGTCAGATATCTCCAGTTTGTACAATTAAAACTGAGGGTTAGGTGTGGCATAAGTAACAGAAGGTTCCTACCCCCGGCCGTCTCTTCAAACCCTGAGCCTGCTCCACCCAGACCAGAATGTGCTTAGGGAGTAACAAGCAGGCATCTGGAGTCAGAGCTGCTGGTCCAGGGTTACTTATCACACAGACACTCAGTACATCCTTGAATGCTGGCTGGGGGTATCCAGACAAGGGAGCACCAGCAGCAGAACATCAAAACTCACCCAGGATTAGAGATGACACAAGTCCTGACTGGTCTGGATTCCCCCCCAACATGTGAAAATGGCCTAGGTTGGTTGAGACATGGAAAATCTTGCTCCTCCATCACCATGTGTAACAGCCACAATCTCTCTTCTCCTCAGGCTCCTTGGATCTTGGTGTCCCTCATCCACAAAGTCACATGACCCTGATTCTTATTTTTCACATTCTGCTTTTCCAGACTAATTAGATTCTGTTGCTCCTGAATTCTAGCTTCTAATTTCCCAGTGTTCTCCACAACCAGGTTCTGGCAGTAAGTGGGTAGGGACATGATCCCTGGCTAATGGCCATCCTGGCTAATGGCCATTCATGGACTTATATTCCATTAATTTATCTTGTTCTTCTTTGAACCCTCTTCTAGTCTTGGCCTTCCACCATCCTCTGGCAAAGAGTTTCACAGGTTGACTGTGTATTGTGTGACGGAATAATTCTTTGGGATTTTTAAACCTGCTGTCTATTACTTTCATTGGGTGACTACTAGTTCCTGTGTTAGGTGGAGGAGTAAATAACACTTCCTTATTTACTTTCTCCACAGCAGTCTTGATTTTATAGACTTCTATTATATTTCCCTTGTGTCAGCTGAAAAATACAGTGTTTTTAATCTCTCCTCATGCAGAAGCTGTTCTATACCCCTAATCATTTTTGTTGCCTTTTTCTGAACCTTTTCAAATTCCAATATATCTCTTTTGAGACGGGATGATGATCTCTGTATACAGTATTCAAGATGTGGGTGAACCATGGATTTATGTAGCAGCAATATGATATTTTCTGTCTTATGATCTATTCCTTTCTTAATGATTCCCAACATTCTGTTCACTCTTTCGACTGCCTCTGCACATTGAGTTGATATTTTCAGAGAACTATCCACAATAACGCCAGGATCCTTCTCTTGAGGGGAAACAACTAATTTAGATCCCTCATTTTGTATGTACTTTTGGACCTATGTTTTCCAAGGTACTGCAATATGTGCTAGACTGTCACCTAGTACAACTGAGATCTTGCTGTGACGAAACCTGTCACAGAGACACACCCCCCCCGACTGTCACCTGGTGTTCTGAGACTTCCTCTGAGACCTTTTTCTCTGCCAGTAGCTCTAAGCCTAATACACTTAAGAAACTGATTACAGTTGAAGTCTTATTTCCAGAGATGTTCCAATAAGCTTCTTTCACAGAGTGGACTTCCTCCTACACTGGGTCCAGCAATCACTCACAACGCCATCATAACTGTCCTTTGTTCCAGTTTCTTTCAGGCATTTCTTGGGGGTGGAGCGGCCATCCCCTGAACCAGCTGAAAACAGTATAGAGCAGTTTAAATGAACTTTTAATTTCTCTCTCTTGTGGGCGGAAGCCCCTTTGTTCTCTTGTGAAAAATCTCAGTGACAAGATGAGGTTTGCAGCCACATGGGCAAGTCACATGTCCATGAATGATTTAACTGTTTGCAGGCCAATGCAATTGTTTACATGCTAGTTTGAACATTCCCAGGAAAACTCAGATGTGGATTGGCATCTCCCAATTTCCAGTGTCAGTTAAGTGTTTTTTGACTGGGCACTTATCGAGAATTCTCCTTTCTCAAGAAGCTGACCAAATGCTTCACTGAGGCTATTTAGAATCAAGCACATTGAGATACAAGTACATAGCCAGTATTCATAACTTCAGCTACAACAACTGATCCATTCAGACAGCATAATCCTAACCAGCAAACTACAACCTTTCCATAGTCACCCCACTTGACCTCCCCTGTACAAGACTTAGGGCTACTATATGATCTGGGTTGCACCAGTGATCTATACGGTCACAGTTCATGTTAATAACATCACACCTGCATTCAGTGATATCCCTGCCCTTCCTGTTCTCTTTCTCCACTGAATCCCACCAGCCTTTGCTACTGTTCCCAGCTTCCCCAGGACTCTCTCATTGTCTCTGGGCCTCTCTGTCAGCAAGAAGCAGTGCCAGGGAGACTTGCCCTCTCTCTGGAGTCTTCAATTTCTGGTACATGGATTTAACTTCTCTGTGTTGTAAAAGGCTCTATCATAATGAGTGTCTGTGATGTTACCCACAGTACAATCTGGATTGTTGAATAGGTGTGTGCCCTCAGTTCGGCAACCTGGGGTTCCTTTTCCACTGTTTTACTGGAACAGTCCCTCTTGACCAGTTAACACACAGTCTCCAGGATGTAACTCCCTCCCATCTACACAGTATTGAGTGCTGCTAGTCAGCCACTCATGAATTACACCTCAGGAGAACACCAGCAAATTCTCACGTGCCAGATTTCCCCCAGAAATGTGTCTTGCCCTGTCCAGCATGCTACTGAACAACACAAGCTCATATCAAATCTTTCATTTCATCAGTGGAAAAGGACATGCACCAGCCTTGTTATCCCAGATACAATTTCCCTCAGACTTTAAATCAGACACACTGGTTAGATAAAACAATTAAACAACATTAACTACCCCCCAAAAAATGTAAGTGACTACAGATAATGAGGCATGAGAGTCAGAATTAGTTCCAAAAGAAATGCAAGAGAAAACACAAACTAATGTTTAACTTAACAAGCTGAAATGGATTCAAAGTAAATGTTTCTCTCACCATATGCTGTGACAGGCTGGTTTTCCTTTCAACCAGGACTCTCTCTTACCCACACTCCTGCCAAGTTCAGTTCTTCAGCAGTTGTGATGAGCAGAGGAAAGGGGAGAGAGAGAGTCTCAAGCATTTTCCCCACCTCTTTTTAGAATTCAGTCCTTTGTACTAGAAACATCGTCAGTTTTGACCTGAGTCATGGTGACAGGCTGTCTGCTGTAGATTTGAGCTTCAAGCCTTCCATGTGATGCAATGTAAAGATCTTTTTCACACCTTCCCCCTCCCAGAGAATGGCTGTTTCACCAGTTGTTTTCTTTGCTGTCTCTGAGGAACTGGTCTGGTGTTCCCCAGAGTTGTAACATTTTCAGTAATACCAAAGAGTAAAATCTCATCACTTTACATAGAGTGTTGCTACCCATATTTTAATAAGAGGATAGGACCTGACCGCTCTCCTCCAGAGACCCCCTGCCACCTAATCATGCCCCAGGACCCTATTCCCCTAACAACCCCCCTGCTCCCTGACATCTAGCCACACCACCACCCCATGACAGGCCCCCTGGGACTCCTGCGTGGCATCCAACCCTCATTCACTGCCCCCGACACCCTCTGCCACCTTATCCAACCCCCTGCACCAGGCCTAACCCCGCCACAGCCCGCTTTCCCGCCACCGCTAAGAATAGCATGTCCGGCCCGCAGGCAGACATGCCGCTGATCCACTGGAGCGCTGATCCACTTCTGTCTGCCCTGGAGCCAAACACGTGGTCATGCAGCCCCACCCCTGAGAGCTGAGTGTGGGGGAGGGAAACAGCGGGGGAGGAGCCGGAGCAGCCTCCCCAGCTGTCGATGCAGTCGCACAGCCCCGCCCCTGACAGCAGCTGCTCCTGTAGCCGCAAGGGAAGCAGACAGCGGGGAAGAAGCTACAGCAGCCTCCCCAGCCGGCCACACAGTTTAGCAGCTGTGCCCTCCAGAGCTGCTGTGTGTGACACACAGAGGCAGCGGGGGAGGGAGAGAACTAGGGAGGGGCTGGAGCAGCCTCCCCAGCCGCATCTCGGGGGCCGGTTGGGAGGGGCATGTGTGGGGGCATGTATATAGAGATGGGGACTTCTGACAATCTTTGATTTCAACAATTCCCTTGAAGTTTGGTTTGTGTTAAATGGTTGTCTGTCAAAATGGATCGGTGCTTGGATTGGACATGTTTGAGTGTCAAAAAGCAGACTCACAAAGATAGGTCAAGGCAAACATAAACATTCATTTTGGGGCTGCACCTGTGCTGTTGGCATATTTCTCCTTTGGTAAAGATTTCCAGAAAGTCAGGGTGCCCCTGTGTGTTCTGAAGAGATTTCAATCTATCATTTTCTGATCTATTATTTCCATCTGGGATGTTGCTTCATCAGTGATTAAAGGGGGCTTCAGACAATTGGCTTCAGCACTAAAAGGGTCCATCAGAAATCTGATTTGAGGTCTTTTCTGATGTAAATCTTGGAAACTTTCCTCAAAACTGTCCTTAAGATCTTTAATCAGGCCGGCATATCTAGTTGTGCTCTATTTTAGGGGTTATGCTTCATCATCTTTTCATCTGGCTGGAAGTTGTGACATTAGGGAAAGTGTGTCAGCACTCCCTCAAGCAATTATCCATGAAACAACTGCAGTTTGTTCATGAAAGCAAATACACCTTGCATGTGATCAGACAGCAACCAGAATTTTCCTTTTAAGTCCATATTTACTTTATCCAACTCAAGCAGCATGTCTGCAAGAAATGATCAGTCGAGAACCCATCTTCAGGGTGTATTCTGTGCCTCTCCTCCATAAACAGTTTTACTGCTTCTGGAAGATTGAAAAATAATGGGAATTGCTTTAGCTCTCAAGAGCCATCGAACTCCACAGTGAAATCAGCAGGGGAGTCCTCTTCATCCAGTTCTTCAATTAGATGTTTAAATTGTCTGTGATTTTGAGTGCATTTGACAGAATGAAATTCACAATGCTCAAGACAAGTTTCATAATCCGATTAAGTTTGAGATTTATATATATCCGTTGCAGCCAATGAATAATACTGAAATGTCCAAAATTCAGGAAAGCTCTCATTAGACTTACAAAGCCCCACTAATCAATTTATAGATCCCCACATGGATGGAGCTCCGTCCATTGCAACGTCTGTAAAGACAAGTGACTTTTTGCAACTACCAACATCAACACCTCCTTTAGATCTCGTCCGTGAGTTCTGTTCTTTAGTGGCACGATATGGAGGAGTTCTTCCCTTACAACAGAGTTATCAGAAACAGTGCGGACAATTACCGATAATAAGGTTTATCCTGTGTATGGCATGACTCATCCAAAGCCGTGCCTCAAATACTCACACTGCTAGTGTTGCAAGCGCAACTGCGATTTGATGTCACTGTTTTAGGTTGGAGATTCTGCGTTGTGTGGTGTGGAAGTTGCAGGTCAGAAATTTTCTTCAGTAGATTCTCGTTCTCTGGTGAAAAGATTGAAATTATATCAGTGAGGCAGGTTTTTATAAGCTGTCCTTCAGAGTAGGGCTTTTCGCATGGGCTATACATAATAAATGGCTAACTTTCCAGTCCATGATCAGTTGGCACATTAGGTCAAGAACTGGGGTTCTACATCTGTTTTTTTTTTTTTTTCAGAGTTTTCAGTTTTAAAGAGCAGAGTTCAGAATCATGTAGGAATTATTGATTGACTGAATGGGACAGAATGGCTAGGTAGCAGTTCTGCAGAAAAGGACCTAGGGGTGACAGTGGATGAGAAGCTGGATATGAGTCAACAGTGTGCCCTTGTTGCCAAGAAAGCTAATGGCATTTTGGGCTGTATAAGTAGGGGCATTGCCAGCAGATTGAGGAACGTGATTGTTCCCCTCTATTCAACATTGGTGAGGCCTCACCTATAATAATATAATAAATGGAGATATACCAATCTCCTAGAACTGGAAAGACCTTGAAGGTCATCGAGTCCAGTCCCCTGCCTACACTAGCAGGATCCCCCTGCCTACACTAGCAGGATTTTTGCCCCAGATCCCTAAATGGCCCCCTCAAGGATTGAACTCACAACCCTGGGTTTAGCAGGCCAATGCTCAAACCACTGAGCTATCCCCCCACCTGGAGTACTGTGTCCAGTTTTGGGGCCCACAGTACAAGAAGGATGTGGAAAAATTGGGAAGAGTCCAGAGAAAGGCAACAGAAATTATTAGCAAACTGGAGAGCATGACTTATGAGGAGAGGCTGAGAGAACTGGGATTGTTTAGTCTACAGAAGAGAAGACTGGGGGGAGACTTGATAGCTGCTTTCAACTACCTGAAAGGGGTTTTTAAAGAGGATGGATCTAGACTGTTCTCAGTGGTACCACATGACAGAACAGGGAGTAATGGTCTCAAGTTGCAGTTGGGAAGGTTTAGACTGAATATTAGGAAAAACTTATTTGTTAGGAGGGTGGTGAAGCACTGGAATGGGTTATCTAGGGAGGTGGTAGAATCACCTTCCTTAGAAGTTTTTAAGGTTAGGCTTGACAAAGCCCTGGCTGAAATGATTTAGTTGGGGATTGATCCTGCTTTAAGCAGGGGGAAGGACTAGATGACCTCCAGAGATCCCTTCCAATGCTACTATTCTATGATTCTATGATCCATAAGTGCATGGCTAGAAGCAAAATGATGCTGCAAGTTTGAAAATTTGACCTGAACCACACACGTCTGGCCTTACTATTATGTTCAAGAAAAAACATACATATTCTCCAACTCCTGTTGCAAGCCTCAATTTTCATCTATTTTCTTTCCTGTTTGCACTTGCCTTCCATGGTTAGATGGTGTAAACAAAGTTTCCACACCAGCTAGTGACTATGTCCTTTATTAAAGAAGACACTGGTAGCAGCCAGGGGTGCTAGACCCCTGGCTCTGTCCCACGCCCTGCACCCCACTCCAACACCTCCTCCTCCCACCCTCTCCCCTAATTGAGCAATGTCCTCACTTCCCATCCCTTGAACCTCCTGCATGTCACAAAACAGCTGATCATGGTGCATGGGAGATACTGGGAGGAGGGAAGGGTGAGGTTGCAAACGGCATCCTTACTCCTCCTCAATGCTGTGAAACAGCTGATTGTGGCATGCTCAAAGTGCATGGGGAAGGAGGGGGCTGCATGCCACATCCTCAGTCCTCTGCCCTTCCTCCCCCGAGTCTCCATAACAACTGATCTCTGTGAGCAAGAACATGGGGGAGGGAGCAGGAGGCACTGATTGGGGGGAGGCACTGGGGGAGGGAAGGGGGCTGATAAGGATGGCAGTGGGTGCTGAAAAACCACAATTCCCCCCTCAGAGTCAGCTGTTAGCAGGAGCCCCATATTATCTTCTAAAGAGCTGCATGCAGCTCCGGAGCTACAGGTTGGACATCCCTGAGCTGTACAATGAACTCATGGGAAAGACCAAAGGAAAACACCAATTGAGTCAGCCTGCCCTTGCCATTTTCAGTGAGAAGTGCTTCAGGGACACCAGGTCATACTAAGCACTGAAGTTAAATTGCTAGATTGTTTTTTATGACCAAGTCCTATGAAATCAACTGAACTCCTTTGTTTTCTTTCATCTGAGCAGGGTATCCAGTTTCCAAACCCAATGTGATCTCCCAGCTAGAACAAGGGGAAGAATCATGGGTCTCAGACCTCCAGGGATCAGAGGAGAAAGAGATCCTGAGAGAACTTTCCACAGGTGAGGAATCATTAAATCAACTCAGAATCTGAACGTGCCGGAAGGAAACATCTAGGATGCCCTACAAAGCTCTTGGCAGCTCTCTCAGTTCATTATTGTCCCTCATAGGCATTGTATTCTCATGGGAAATATAGCTCATGGCTTCCTGTGGTGTAGATCCTAGCAGACACCACCCAGTAGCTTCCTCCCTTCCCCCTGTGAATTTGGATGGGATGTGAAAGCTGTATTGATCCCCTCCACTCTCCTATTTGCAGGAGGAGTTTGTGGGAGTTAATTTCCTGAATTTTATTTGACATTTCTCCAGTACTTTTTTTGGTCTGGTCTTCCCCTTTCCATTCCTGTTTATAGTTTCTGTTTCTATCACAGCAGGTGATGCAGTGGTATGTGAGAACGAGCAGAATTCTCAGCAGGAAAATCCTGAGCAAGTGGACAAATATGGAGCATTATTGCAAAGATTGAAAAGGAATGGGTCCAGGAATCATGAGCAGGGAAAATCCTGTGAAATTCACCAGCGACCAGAGAGAGAGCAGGGAAACCAGCCAGGGGAGAAAGTGGATAAATATATTTACTCTCAGGGAAGTCAAAAGAACCTCAAGAAAACCACAACCCAGCAAGAAATCCTCACGGGAAAGAGAAAAAATATATGCACTGAGGGCGGAAAAAATGTAAGTGATTACTCAGGCCTTCTTAAACATCAGACAATCCCCACAGGAGAGAGGACCTATGAATGCAGTGAGTGTGGGAAAGCCTTCAGTCGAAGCTCGACCCTTATTACCCATCAGAGAATCCACACAGGAGAGAGGCCGTATGAATGCAGTGAGTGTGAAAAATGCTTCACTAGCAGCTCAGACCTTTGTAGACATCAGAGAATCCACAGAGGGGAGAGGCCCTATAAATGCAGTGAGTGTGGGAAAACCTTCAGTCAATGCTCACACCTTATTACCCATCAGAGAATCCACACAGGGGAGAGGCCTTATGAATGCAGAGAGTGCGGGAAAACCTTCAGTCACAGCTCACACCTTATTACACATCAGAGACTCCACACAGGGGAGAGGCCCTATGAATGCAGTGAGTGTGAAAAATGCTTCACTAGCAACTCAGACCTTTGTAGACATCAGAGAATCCACACGGGGGAGAGGCCCTATGAGTGCAGTCTGTGTGGGAAAACCTTCAGTCAAAGCTCACACCTTATTACCCATCAGAGAATCTGCAAGGGAGATCAGCACCATAAAAGCCTCTAGGACAGGAGTCTCAAACTCACATGACCATTAGGGCCACATGAGAACTAGTGCATTGGCCCAAGGACTATCAATGATGCCACCCCCCTGATTGCCCTGGTCCTGCCACCACTCCATGCCTTCCATGATGCCCCTGCCCTGCCTCTTCCCAACCTTTTTCTGCCCCCATTACAACCCCTTCCCTGAAGTCTGTGCCCCAATTCCACCTCTTCCCTGCCCCCAGTGGGTGCAGGAGAGACGTGGAGTCTCAGTTCAGAGAGTTGAGGTGGAGGAGGTGTGCAGGGTGCACCAGTGGGCTCAGGGTGGGGAGTTGGGTGTGGGGTGCAAAAGAGTGAGGGGTGTGGCAGTGGGTTAGGGTTCAGGGTGCAGCAGAAGGCTCAGAGCAGGGGGTTTGGCTCAGGGCAGGGGGTTCAGCTGCAGGAGGGGTTTGGGAGCTGGAAGGGGCTTGGCAGGGGTCGGTGCAGGAAGGTTTTGGGGTGGCAGGGGGCTCGGCAGTCAATACAGCTGCAGAAGGGGTTTGGGGTGGTGCAGGGGGGAATCAAGGAACAGCAGGGGGTTCAGCTGCATGCAGGGTGCAGGGTGTGATGGGTTTCAGTCAGCGGTTTGGGTTGCAGGAGGGAATGTAGGGTGGGGCAGGGGATTGGGATACAGGCAGGGGGCTCAGGGCAGGGGATTGGGTTTCAGGAGGGCATGTGGAGTGTGGCAGGAGGTTGGAGTGAAGGCAGGGGGCTCACAACACTGAGTTGGGGTGTGGGGTACAAGAGGGGTTTGGGTTCTGGCCCAGTGTCACTTATCGTGAGTGGCTCCAGGGTTGCAGGGGCACACATGGGGGTCAGGGTGTGCTCCCAACCCTGGTCCGCTCCAGAAAGCAGCTTGGTGGGGAGCTTGGCAGACCACAGAAAACAGCCCTGTGGGCTGCCTGTGGCCCATGGGCTGTATGTTTGAGACCCCTGCTCTAGGGCTACCTAGACATCTTTTTTCTTTAATACTTTGGTTGATTCCCACATAGTAACTTTTAAAGCTGTTTGAACTGTGCGCAGCACCGTTATCCCTCAGCTTGTCCAGACGAGGGGCCCATTTTTGCCTTTTATAGTTAACCGTGTTTTGAGGTTGATCCATTTGTCCCTTCTTTCAACTGCATTGTCCCATGAGTAATTCGAGTCTGTCGCGCCTACTGGGAACATCACATTTATACTATTCCTTCTATTCTCGAGTTATTGTTAGGCCTGGTCTACAGTACGAGTTTAGGTTGACTTTAGCAACAGTAAATTGATTTAACCTTGTATCTGTCCTCATGACTATGCCATTTTTGTTGACTTAAAGCAGGGGTGGGGAACGTCTGGCCCGCAGGCCATATAAGGCCCGTGAAATCATTTGGTCTGGCTCTCTGGCCCTGCTCCAGGAAAAGGTGGACACTAGGACCCTGCAGCCCCCTAGGCACAGGAGTGGCAGGAGGGTCTCTGCTCCCTGCTGCACTTACGGGGAGCCTTGGCTACATTGTGGCCAATGGGAGCTGCAGGCAGGGATTCCCCCCCCCCAAACAATCAGCTTTCAGCCAATGGCAGCTGGCGCTAGTACTTCTGGCCGGGGCAGCACGTGGAGTGCAGACTCCCGCCCCTGCGGCTGCTGACACTGGGAGCCAGGCTGGAACTGCCAGATAAGCAGTGGGGGCTGCAGGTGGGAGCCGGGGTCCTGGGTCCCCAGCCCGCGGTGGGGCTGCATCCAGAGTTTAGGGGAAGGAGGTGCGCCTGACCTGTGGCATGGCTGCCTGTGCCTGGCCCCGGGAGAGGAGGGAGGAGTCTCGGTGTCCCTGACCCGCAGCAGGGCTGTGCCCGGCCTCGGGGGGGTGGAGCGGTGTCCCTGATTCGCGGTAGGGCTGTGCCCGGCCTCGGGGGTGGAGCGGTGTCCCTGACCCGCAGCAGGGCTGTGCCCGGCCTGGGGGGGGGAGCGGTGTCCCTGACCCACAGCAGGGCTGTGCCCGGCCTGGGGGGGGTGGAGCGGTGTCCCTGATTCGCGGCAGGGCTGTGCCCGGCCTGGGGGGGGGGTGTCCCTGATTCGCAGCAGGGCTGTGCCCAGAGCCAGGGGTGAGGGGCTGTGCCCGGTGCAAAAGGGGGGGGGTCTGTGCCCCGGAGTCAACTGTGCTCCAGACTGACCGACGCAAACCTGGAAAAGCAGTTGTGAGTAGCAACATCATCAATAGCAGCTAACATCACACACCTCACCAAAGAGAAGCAGTTCCAGGCATCACATTAGGGGTGAGTTAGTTAAATGTTTGACCAAATATAACAGGCTAATTTTTAAGTTGATAATTTTGTATGTCCCGCGAATGATGGTATAAATATCCAAATGGCCCTTGGCAGAAGAAAGGTTCCCCACCCGTGACTTAAGGGTTCTTAAAATTGATTTCTGTCCTCCTCCCTGACAAGGGTGTAGCACTGAAATTGACATCTCCAGGTAAAACTTGTTAGTGAGGATGCAATTGGATGGTATTGGCCTGTGGGAACTAACCCACAGTGCTCCACTGTGACCACTCTGGACAGAACTGTGAACTCAGATGCACTGGCCAGGTAGACAGGAAAAGCCCAGGGAACTTTTGAATTTCATTTCCTTTTTTGCCACCATGGCGAGCTCACCTCCACAGGTCCCCATGCAGTGCTGATCCACACAGGAGACTAGGCAGTTCCAGAATCACAAAAGAGCTCCAGCACGGACCACACAGGAGGGGCTGGATTTGATCTCTGTTTGGGGAGAGAAATCTGTGCTTGTAGAACTATGTGCAAATAAATGAAATGCCAATACCTTGGGTAAAATCTCCAAGGCCATTATTGACAGAGGCTACAACAGGGACACACAACAGTGCCGTGTGAAAATTAAGGAGCTCAGGCAAGCCTACCAGAAACCCAAACAGGCAAATGGATGCTCTGGGACTCAGCCATAGATTTTCCACTCCTTAGCTGAGCTTCTTGCAATTCTAGGGGTGGCCGCCACTATGACCCCACCTGTGTACTTGGACTCTACAGATGGGTTCTCATCAACAGGCCTTATGATTTGGCAGATGATGAGGAGGAGGAGGTTGAGGATAGGATACAGCAGGCAAAGGGAGACACCATTTTCCCCAACAGCCAGGATCTTTTTATCACCCTGGAGCCAGTCCCTGCCCAGCCCTCCCAATGTTGGGCCCCAGATGGAGAGGCTGGCAAAGGTACCTCTGGTGAGTGTCCCTTGGTAAAAATAAGACCTGGTTTAAAAGCAAGCATCTTTTAATGACTTCTTTGCCCTGAGGACTTGGGATGCATTAGTGACCAGTACAGCTACTGGAAAAGTCTGTTAACATGTCTGGGGATGGAGCGGGACATCTCCACAAATCTCTCCTGAAGATACTCTAAAAGGTTTGCAGAAAGTTTTTGGGGGAGAGCAACTGTAGTGAGCGGAAGATAATGTCACGGTGCAGCTGCTAGGCAACGGGAGCGCTCCCACTTGGCCCCTCCCGGAAAGGGCACTGAGCCATGATTAGCGTGCTCAAGGTAACGGTGACCCGTTATCTCCTGGGAAGACGAAACAGCAGCTGCCTGCTATTTGTGTGAATGCTTACCCCATCTGTGTGAGAACGAATGCGTGGGAAACTAAATGGGGAAACTGAGGCAGGACAGCATGTAACCAGTCAGCTTGTTGCTTGCAAATGAGACATGAGTATGTATGAGAAATGTGTGAGTGTATTTAAGCCCGCACTTGTATTTTGCTCGTGGGCTCTTCCTTCCTAGCAACGGCTCCAGGGTGCTAGGCACCCCTCCTGCAGTCGTGCTGACAGACCCGGGCCCCTCAGTGCCGAGGACCGAGGCCTTCTAATAAACTCATCCACTTTATACAACCACAGTGTGTGTGCCGTGTCTCTGCAAAATCCAAAGTACCTTGCAACAACAACCTTATTCCATCTTCCACGGTAGGACACTTTACCATGCCAGGCACGTAGCAAGTAGTCTGGTATCATTGCATAACAAAGCTGGCAGCATATGGGCCTGGTGTTTGCTGGCATTCAAGCAACATCCGTTCTTTATCTGTCTGTGTGTTATCCTCAGCAGAGTGTTATCATTCATGGGAACCTGTTTGAAATACAGGAAAATGAGTAAGGGGACATTCTGAGGTGGCCATTCCTACTGGACTGTTTGCCTGTGGCTGAATTTTCTCCCCTGCAGTTACCCACGTGGGGAGGGAGGCTGAGCTATTCACGTTTGGCTAGCAGAGATGTTCCCTGATACCAGCCATGTAGTGGGCGGAGGGGTGAAATTATCATCCCGGAGAAGTGGGGTGGAGGGGTTAATTGTTTTTTCGCAACACCTCCTTTTGGCCTGGTCTACACTAAGCTGTAATGTTGAATTTATCTGCATTAAATCGATCCTTCCACATAGCCGTCCTCATTTAGGCTGACAAAAGGAAAGCAAACTTACAGGCCAAATTGACCCAAGCAGAAGAAGGGGCAGACAGTTAGAAAGGTTTGATAGCGAGACCAGTTAGAGACTAATCAAAGCCAAAAGAAATGTTAAAAGAGGCACTTCAGGAATGCAAAGAACGGGAAAGAGTCCTAGCAGATCAGGTTACAGCCACTAAGCAAATAGAAAAAGAGAACCAGTTCCTACAAGGCATGGTAAAGAAACTTACATTGGAGCAAGGATGGGCTCTGGTAAACCATTTCTCCTGTGATTCAGTTATTAAGCACCTAAAGCAGAAATTGAGTTTTGTCTCCTATTCTAAAGGAGATTTGGATTGGGAAGATGAAGCATCGGACCCCAGAGAGAATTGGGATGTGGGTATTTGGGCAGTGGATCACAAGGATACTGCCCTAGTGGTTGTGCTCCCACTCCCACAGCCACCCTTGAAAAACACACAACAACTAGTGCAGAAAACAGGACACGTATAACCACCACTACACTTCCAGCATCCACCTTGGACCTAAAAGCAATGGCCGGCTACCTGGGGGTCCTTAATCAAGACCCTTTTTCCCAGTGGTGTACTAGTGCCATTATACTTGTGTCATAATCATACAGTAGCCTAGAATCCCTGCTACCTATAAGGGGTGAAGAAGCTGAAAGGACATGCTTGGCATCTGACTAAAAGGAGCAATGGAGACCGAAGTTACTTTCAAATTGGGGGGTGGGTGGAGGGAAGCTTTTGTCTGTGTGCTTTGTTCTGCTGCCGTTCGTTTGGGAAGCAAGGGAATCAGCCAGCTTTTCTTCTCTCCATCTAATTCTATATTTCTAAGCAGCAGGGAGTAAGTAAGCAAGCCAGACAAGGCGTATCATTTTTATACTTGTTTCTTACATGTGAATTTCATAAGTTTTAGGGGAAATATCTCTATGCTTTTTCTGTAACTTTAAAACTCAGCCGAGGGGAGAATTCCTCTGTGGTGTGGGGATTTTCCTCTGATTCTTTTTGTGACTGTGATATTCCATTGATTTTTATAAAGGATTTGTTTCTTTTTTCCTTTAATTAAAATCTTACAGACTGACTGTTTTTCCACTGTGTAGATCCAGGCTTTGGATTAGCTCACCTAGGAGAATTGGCAAAGGGTTTATTTTCAAACCTTTCCCAGGAAGGGGGGTGTAGGCTTGGGGTGATTTGTCGGAAAGAGGGGACTTCAAGTGGCCCTGCCCATAATTCTGGGGTTACACTTGATGGTGGCAGCATACTGTTCCTCCAGGTACAGAAGAAGCTTGTTTATGGGATAGTAAAATAATCTTAGAGGATTTGTTTCATGTTGGTCCCCACATCTGTACCCTAGAGTTCAGAGTGGGGAGGGAACCCTGACAGCTTTCCCATAGGGAAAAAAACCACTACAGGAATCCAGACTCATGTGGGATATGCGCAGCCCCTGAGATTGGAGCTGCCCTAGAAAGGATGGCAGTGACTGACAATGATAGCGCCTTGACTCTGATGGCCACCTTTGGGAACAAATCAGGAGGCGCAATTTCATCACCCAAGCAGTCGCTTCCTCTCTCATAACGAGCCTGACAACTTTTGGACCCGATGGGCCCTGATGCAGGTAATGGCCGGCTTAGTAACTGTTCATGGTGCACTCCCAATAGATGAGCAACCATGTAGGGTTTAGTCCTTACGGGACTGCGTGGCATCCCTGACCCCTTATTACTCCAGCAAATTGGTGGTTTGGCAGACAGGCCATCCTGTGAATTTGAAGGAACTCCGGGGACTGGTCCAGCAAATAACAACCCATTCCAGACCACAACCTGCTATAAAGAAGGAACAAGTCCTGTTCGTAGCCGCACTTTAACCAAGAGTCACTTATTGGAACGACAGTGGGATGAAAGGGGAAGCTGGATTCCATGGGAATTACTCTAGAGGACGATCCCAGGGCAGAGGAAGTAACAGGGGGAAAGGTTGACTGTACCCAGAGTTATCATGTGTACAATGAAGGTGCGATGAAGGTATGAAGAAGGTAAGCAGTTTGATGCCTCAGACACTATAGTATGGAGGGCTTTGGTGCAGTTGGGAGGAGATAGAGAAAAGTGGGACCAAGCGCCTATGACCCACCTTATTAAAGAGGTTACAAGATTACAAGCCCAACAGTGGGAAAATGTGGCGGGGGTAGTGGTCTCAAGCGCACCTCCCCCTTCTCCTCCAGTAGCAGAGGACCTGGTAATTTTGGGGGGGGGGCACTGAACAGAGAGTCCATGCTGAATAGTGGAGGAGGGCAGCAGTGGAAACAGAGAGAAATTGACCTGGAACCCAGATGGAAGACCCCAAATCTACATTCAGTAAGGTAACTAAGCACCCACCTTAGCCCTAATTGACACTGGAGCCTCAGTTTCTTTAATTAAAGCAACCCCTCCAAAAGGAAATCAGGGTCAGCCAGTGGTCCTGTAATCATTCCAAGGAAAGCCCAGTACTGGACAAGAATGGATACAGGTCCCATTTACAGGGCAGGGTTTCCCTTTTTCGGTTTCATGCTTCAAGACATCAGGGGATTTAATTCAAACCAAGTAGATGACTAACGAAGTCATTTTGGGCACAGATTGGCTACTTAAAAAGATTATAATTGATTTACCTCAAGGCTCTCTTTGGAGAAGAGAAAATCTTCCCCAATATTTTTTTTGCAAAAAGATATCACACTATCGTATAGAAGGGGAAGAATGAGACAATTGTGGCTCTTACACCCAACCAGAGGGAAGAATGGTGTGTAAAATTTACAACAGTCTGGACCAAAAAGAAACTGGAATTTACCAGGTCCTCTCTACTGTAGGAGGAGGAGGGGGAGGCATGCTTAGGCCCTCTACATCCACCACATTTTTCCACTAATCTGCTTGTAATCTTGTAACCTCCTTAATGAGGTCGGTCATAGGTGCTCAGTCCCACTTTTCTCTATCTGCTCCCAACTGCATCAAAGCTCTCCATACTATGTTGCACGTCAGCCGTAGTGGTGTCTGAGGCATCAGACTGCTGACCTTCATCATACCCATGAGATTTCAGTGACTCTGGGTATTTTCTACCTTTTCCCCTTTTACTTCCTCTGCTCTGGGATCATCCTCTAGAACAGGGGTGGGTGAACATTTTGGCCCAAGGGCCACGTTTGGTTTCAAAATTGTTCGGAGTGCCAGAGGGTGGTGTAGGGAAGGCTGTGCCTTCCCAAGCAGCCTGGCCCTGCCCCCTACCCAACCCCCACCCACTTCCCACCCTGTCTGCCTATCTCAGAACTCCCAACAGATCCAACCCCCCATTCCTGATTGCCCCCTCTGAAGACTCCCACTCTAACTGCACCCCAGGACCCAACCCCCTATCTCAGTTCCACGCTTTTTGTTCCATGATCCCCCTCAGCCCTAACCACCACCCCTGGGACCCCACCCCCGATTGAAGCCCCCCAGCTCTTTGTTCCTAACTGTCCCCTACCAAGACTCCCCACCCTAAGCCCCTGCACCCGCTTACTGTGCTCAGCAGAGGGCAGGGGTCACATGGTGTGACGGTGCTGTTCCTGGTGGGATCCAACTGTGAGTGTCAGATCAGGACAGATTGCTTCTAAAGGGGCAACTACAGCCCAAAGCTGGGGTTTTTCCACACTAAGGCAAACCAAACCAGTCAAACAGAAAAGACTTTGGTTTTGCCCCACTGGCTAACCAGAAGTCACACAAGCAATTTCCTTAGACACTCCAGCTTCCCAGTATCACCACCAGCAGCCACCTATCATGGGGACCAATGGTTATGAAAACCAACACCCCAAATAAAGAAAACGGTTCTCCCCAATTCCAAAGAATCAGGCCCCAGACCCAGGTCAATATACAAATTAGATCTTACCACAAATCACGCTGTAGCCAATCCTTTAGAATCTAAAATCTAAAGGTTTATTATACATGGAAAAAGGTATAGATGAGGGTTAAGAATGGTTAAAAGGAAATCAATTACATGCAGTAATGGCACATCTCTTGGTTTAGGCTTGTAGCAGAGGTAGAATAAACTGCAGGTTTTAATCAAAGTCTTTGGAATGCATCCCCTGCAGAGATGGGTCAGTACCTTTGTCCAGAGTTCCCTGAGAAGCAAAGTTCCATCCAAAGCTGGAAACAAGGCAGGCTGAAGTCTGGAGGTAAAAGACAAAATGGAGAATGCTTCTTCCAGCTTTTATAGACTCTCTCTTCTGGGCCAAGACCCTCCTCCTTCTTTTGCAGAGTCTGGTTCAAAATGGAGGTTTACAGTCACAAGGTCCAATCACCGACTCTCCAGGATTCAGTTTCTGACCAGGCAGTGACATTCCTAGAGCAGCTCAGGTGTGGACAGGCATATACAAAATCCACTGTGTGGTTGATGTCCCTTAATGGGCCATCAGGCAGCCCCAGCGTGTCTGAGCCTTCACAGGAGCCAAGCCTAAGCTTGAAGTACAGGCACCTTTAACTTTAGTTACAGAATAGATACACACATATGGAATAGATACACACATATGGAACAGATACACACATATGGAATAGATACACACATATGGAATAGATACACACATATGGAACAGATACACACATATGGAATAGATACACACATATGGAACAGATACACACATATGGAATAGATACACACATATGGAACAGATACACACATATGGAACAGATACACACATAAGACACCTGTTATGACCCCCTTCACATAATATTTCATACCCCAGTGATCTATACGGTACCAAATTATTTCAGTACCGTGACACATGGCTGGTGGCGCTCGGCCCGGCTCTGGCCCCACAGCCCAGGACCACGGGGCCCCACAGCCAGGGCCGGCAACAGGAATTTTGGGGCCTCCCATCTCCCACCACCCACGCCCCCCCCCCAGCCGGTCTCCCGCCACCCGCAGGGCCCAACCCCCGCATGCGCTCTGGCCGCGTGGCCTGGCCGGGAGAAGAAAGCGGGGCGGGGGGAGGCTGCTGGGTGCCGGGGGAGGGGGCTAATGAGCGCTGCAGCAGCTGCCCGGAGCTGCGCATTGCTCAAAGTCCCGGCGACAAGGGGATACAGCTGCATACTGGGTGTGACGGTGCTGTTCCTGGTGGGATCCAACTGTGAGTGTCAGATCAGGACAGATTGCTTCCAAAGGGGCAACTACAGCCCAAAGCTGGGGTTTTTCCACACTAATGCAAACCCAACCAGCCAAACAGAAAAGACTTTGGTTTCGCCCCACTGGCTAACCACAAGTCACACAAGCAATCCCCTTAGACACTCCAGCTTTCCAGTATCACCACCACCAGCCACCTGTCCTGGGGATCAATGGTTATGAAAACCAATACCCCAAATAAAGAAAACAGTTCTCCCCAATTCCAAGGAATCAGGCCCCAGACCCAGGTCAATATACAAATCAGATCTTCCCACAAATCACGCTGTTGCCAGTCCTTTAGAATCTAAAATCTAAAGGTTTATTGTACAAGGAAAAAGGTATAGGTGAGGGTTAGGAAAGGTTAAAAGAAATCAGTTACATGCAGTAATGGTACATCTCTTGGTTCAGGCTTGCAGCTGTAGAATAAACTGCAGGTTTCAATCAAAGTCTTTGGAGAGCATCCCCTGCAGAGATGGGTCAGCACCTTTGTCCAGAGTTCCCTGAGAAGCAAAGCTCCATCCAAAGCTGGAAGCAAGACAGGCTGAAGGCTGGAGGTAGAAGACAAAATGGGGAACGTTCTTCCAGGCTTTATAGACTTCCTCCTGTGGGTGAAGACCCTCCTCCTCCTTATGCAGAGTCTGGCTGCAAACTGAAGGTTCACAGCCACATGGTCCAATTACCAGACTCTCAATGATTCAGTTTTTGCCCAGGCATGTCCCATACCTGGGGAGGCTCCTCTCCTCGGGTGTGGACACAGTTCATTGTGCAGTTGATGGCCATTTAATGGGCTCGAGTTAGCACCAGCGTGTCTGAGATTTCACAGGAGCCAAGCCTAAGTTTGAAGTACAGGCACCTTTTAGTACAGACACACATATGGTCATAGACACCTGTTATGACCCCCTTCACATAATATTTGGTACCCCAATGATCTATATGGTACCAAATTATTCCAGTAACGTGACACCCTGTAGCATCTGGCCTAATGTGGGGCCAGGATCTGTGCAGTCCCCAGTACAGTGGTGGGGTGTGATCTTTGTCAGGGTCAGTGCAGTGCCCAGTACAGTGGTGGGGTGTGATCTTTGTCGGGGTCGGTGCAGTGCCCGGTACAGTGGTGGGGTGTGATCTTTGTCGGGGTCGGTGCAGTGCCCGGTACAGTGGTGGGGTGTGATCTTTGTCAGGGTCGGTGCAGTGCCCAGTACAGTGGTGGGGTGTGATCTTTGTCGGGGTCGGTGCAGTGCCCAGTACAGTGGTGGGGTGTGATCTTTGTCGGGGTCGGTGCAGTGCCCAGTACAGTGGTGGGGTGTGATCTTTGTCGGGGTCGGTGCAGTGCCCAGTACAGTGGTGGGGTGTGATCTTTGTCGGGGTCGGTGCAGTGCCCAGTACAGTGGTGGGGTGTGATCTTTGTCAGGGTCAGTGCAGTGCCCGGTACAGTGGTTGGGGTGTGATCTTTGTCGGGGTCAGTGCAGTGCCCGGTACAGTGGTGGGGTGTGATCTTTGTCGGGGTCGGTGCAGTGCCCAGTACAGTGGTGGGGTGTGATCTTTGTCAGGGTCAGTGCAGTGCCCAGTACAGTGGTGGGGTGTGATCTTTGTCAGGGTCAGTGCAGTGCCCGGTACAGTGGTGGGGTGTGATCTTTGTCAGGGTCGGTGCGGTGTCCAGTACAGTGGTGGGGTGTGATCTTTGTCAGGGTCAGTGCCGTGCCCAGTACAGTGGTGGGGTGTGATCTTTGTCGGGGTCGGTGCAGCACCCAGTACAGTGGTGGGGTGTGATCTTTGTCGGGGTCGGTGCGGTGCCCGGTACAGTGGTGGGGTGTGATCTTTGTCAGGGTCAGTGCAGTGCCAGGCCCAACGGGGACACAGATCTCAGTCTGGGTCTCTGAAGTTCCCAGCACCATGGAGGTAGCAATGTGGGCAGCAGTCGTGCGCTGCCTGGCACAAGGGGGGCCGTGATCTCCGTCCAGGTCTCACTTTTACCTGGCACAATATGGGACCAGATATCAGCTGGGATCTCTGCACTGCCCAGCACAACAGGGGCTCAGATCTCCGTTGGGGTCTCCACAGCACTTGTCAGAACAGTGGGGTCTGACCTCTGTTTGGGGTCTCTGCAGGGCCTGGCAGGACAGGGCCCAGATCTCAGTTGGGGTCTCTGCAGGGCCTGGCAGGACAGGGCCCAGATCTCAGTTGGGGTCTCTGCAGGGCCTGGCAGGACAGGGGCCCTGATTTTGTTTGACGTCTCTGCAGCACTTGGAAGAACGGGAGCTGGATTTCACTCCGTGGGGTTGCAGGGCCCGGCCCAACAGGGTCCCCGTTAGGGTCACGGTAGCGCCCGGCACAACAATTTCCCCGCTCTCTGTAGGGGTCTGTGCAGTTCCTGGCACCGTGAATGTCCCAAACTCGGTCAGGGTTTGTGCAGGGCCCATCCTGACCTCAGTCGAGACCTGAGCCACACTCGGTACGATAAGAGCCCCGATCTCAGGATCACTGGGGAGAAGAGCGGGAAGATTGTCACGGCTTTGAGATCAGGATTTCAGAAGTAGGGTGAGCAGCCAGCAAGGGTGAAAAACCAGGAGAGGGGGTGGGGGGTGGGGGTAAGAGGAACCTGTATAAGAAAAAGACCCCAAAATTGGGACTGTCCCTATAAAATCGGGTCGCCCTGTTCAGAACGGAGGAGAAAATGGGGCACAAACGAAACATTTGCCACTAGAAGAGAGAAGCACCAACGGGGGGGGGGATTTCCTGTCCCCATTCAACAGCTCAAGGGAAAGGAGGGAAGTTGGGGGGGATTATACAGCGATAGTCAATCAACAGCTGAATAAGAACAGAAGAGCGGCTGCCCTGGGTCAGCCAGTGGACTGAGCCTCCCCGCACGTATCCAGTTCTCTTCCTGGTCTGGTCCCAGCCTCCTCCGGCGAGGAGTTCCCCAGGTTAACGGGACGGGACGGGGTGATGTGGGGACAGGAGGGGGGCTGGGGTCAGGTCCCTGGATGTGGGGAGGGGCCGGGCAGTGGGGGCTGGGGGGGGAGGGGGAAGTAGCTGGAAAAATGGGGGGGGCTTCTTTCCCCCCACCCCACGCAGGGACCCCAGGGGGCTGGCCCCTCCCCCTACCCCCCCAGGGCAGAGCCTGGGCGGGGGGGTCGTTGGTCTCCTGCGGGGACAGCAGCTCCGCCGCCGCCCGACTAGCTCCGCCCCCCGACTCCGACCGGCCCCGCCCCCCACCCGACTAGCCCCGCCCGCCTGCTCCGAACCCCGCCCCGGCTCCGACCGGCCCCCGGGGCTCGCGCCGGTACCTGGAGGCAGCCGCTGGGCGATCTGCGCATGCCCAGAGCCGGGATCCCCGCGTGCGTTCGCAGTCCGGCTCCTCCCGCCCCCTGTCTGACGTCACTTCCGCCCCCGGGAGACGCAGGAACTACATCTCCCAGCCTGCCCCGGGGCACTTCCGCTCTCTCCAGCCCAGGTCGGAGCACCCTGGGCTCTGCCTGACCCCCCCGCGGGTGCAGCGTCGCCGCTTCTCAGGCGAATCCTCCGTGTCCCGGGGGCGGGGCCTGGTCCCCGGCGGCCCCGCCCCTCGGCCGGGCCGTTGCGCTGCCTGGGGAGCGCGGGTGGGGGCTGGGCGGGGGGAGGCTCATGTCCGGGCAGCACCGCTAGGAACGCCCCGCCCCTGCCCACCTAGCCCCGCCCCCTGCTCCGCCCCCCCGACTAGCCCCGCCCCCTGCTCCGCCCCCACCCGACTAGCCCCGCCCCCTGCTCCGCCCCCGCCCGACTAGCCCCGCCGCCTGCTCCGCCCCCGCCCGACTAGCCCCGCCCCCTGCTCCGCCCCTGGCCGACTAGCACCGCTCCCTGCCCCGCCCCCTGCTCCGACCGCCCCCCGTCCGACTAGCTCCACCCCCCAGGACGCCTGGGTTCTCTCCCTGGCTCTGGGAGGGGAGTGGGGGCTGGTGGTTAGAGCAGGGGGGGCTGGGAGCCAGGACTCCTGGGTTCTCTCCCCGGCTCTGGGAGGGGAGTGGGGGCTGGTGGGTTAGAGCAGGAGGGGGGGGCTGGGAGCCAGGACTCCTGGGTTCTCTGCCTGGCTCTGGGAGGGGAGTGGGGGCTGGTGGTTAGAGCAGGGGGGGGCTGGGAGCCAGGACTCCTGGGTTCTCTCCCCGGCTCTGGGAGGGGAGTGGGGGCCGGTGGTTAGAGCAGGGGGGGCTGGGAGCCAGGACTCCTGGGTTCTCACCCCGGCTCTGGGAGGGGAGTGGGGGCTGGTGGGTTAGAGCAGGAGGGGGGGGCTGGGAGCCAGGACTCCTGGGTTCTCTCCCCGGCTCTGGGAGGGGAGTGGGGGGCTGGTGATTAGAGCAGGGGGGGCTGGGAGCCAGGACTCCTGGGTCCTCTCCCCTGCTCTGGGAGGCGAGTGGGGGGCTGGCGGTCACCCGGGTCCTTCCCCTTCCCAGGGGGCCGTGCAGTGGGAGGCCCGGTGGATGCCCAGCAGGCCCTGGCAGTGGCACAGAGAACCCAGGAGTCCTGGCTCCCAACACCACCCACCCCGCTCCCCTCCCATAGCTGCCAACTCCCGCCCCCATCCCATGCCCTGGAGCAGTGGGCGGTGCCTGGTATGCTAATGAGGACGAGGGTGCTCTGCACTGTGCTGTGAACCTCTCCGGGACTTGTGGGTTGGGGGTCGCTCTCTGCCCCCTTTATCCCCCACCCACCCCACTTGCCCCCCTCCCCTATACGACTATACCCCTCCCCCACAGCCACCCCGGATTGCTGGCGGCCCCCAACTGGGGGAGAAAGAAGGGGGGGAGGCTGGAGTCACCCTGAGGTTAAGAGCCGGCGTCTCCCATGGGGTGCTGCAAAACCCAGCTCTGTTTTATGATTTGGTTAATAGGAGTTGGGGTTTGCAGCACCCCCCCTTTCCTATGTGGGTTCCTGTAGCGCGCCCCTGTGGCTGGAGAGCCGCAGGACGCGCCCTGCCCTGCCCTGCCCAACCCTGCTGGGCCCCCCCCCCGGGGGGTGCTGCAAAACCCACCTCTGCTTAATGTAGAAAAGTAAGAACCAGCCCCCACCCTGCGTGACCCGCTCAGTCACCTGCTGCGCCAGCGGCACCTTCAGCCCCGCCTCCAGCTTGTGCTGTGGGGCCATTGCCCCTCCCCCAGCCAGCCAATCCCTGCTGTGGGGCCAGGGACCCGCTCCCTGTGTCCTGCTGTCAGGCCCTGCTGGGCATCCACCACCGGCTGGGCCTCTCGCTGCACGGCCCCCTGGGAAGGGGAAGGACCCATGGGTACTGCAGCTCCCAGCATTCCCTGCTCCCACTAGAGCCGGGTGCTAGAGCCCATGGGTACTGCAGCTCCCAGCATTCCCTGCTCCCACTAGAGCCGGGCGCTAGAGCCCATGGGTACTGCAGATCCCAGCATTCTCTGCTCCCCCTAGAGCCGGGCGCTAGAGCCCATGGCTACTGCAGCTCCCAGCATTCTCTGCTCCCCCTAGAGCCAGGCACTAGAGCTCATGGGTACTGCAGCTCCCAGCATTCTCTGCTCCCCCTAGAGATGGGCGCTAGAGCCCATGGGTACTGCAGCTCCCAGCATTCTCTGCTCCCCCTAGAGCCGGGCGCTAGAGCCCATGGGTACTGCAGATCCCAGCATTCTCTGCTCCCGCTAGAGCCGGGCGCTAGAGCCCATGGGTACTGCAGATCCCAGCATTCTCTGCTCCCCCTAGAGCCGGGCGCTAGAGCCCATGGGTACTGCAGATCCCAGCATTCTCTGCTCTCCCTAGAGCCGGGCGCTAGAGCCCATGGGTACTGCAGATCCCAGCATTCTCTGCTCCCGCTAGAGCCGGGCGCTAGAGCCCATGGGTACTGCAGATCCCAGCATTCTCTGCTCTCCCTAGAGACTGACACACTGCCAACTGTGCTAAGAAGGATAAAATAACTAAGCACCTGCGTTTTCCTCATGGGGCTGCCCCGCCTCCTTTGGGGGCTACAAAACCCAACTCCTCTTTATGTACAAAAATAGAAACACCCCCACTGGGGCGGGCTGCGCGGGGCTGTCTCCGGTCACGTGACGGAGCCGCTGGCGCGGATGCAGAAAGACAGGCTGTGTCAGGCGGGGGCCCTGCATGAGCAGCACCGCTACCCCCCCCTTGGGTGTTGGTTATTTGAATAAAGAAGAGTTGGGTTTTGCAGCACCCCCTGGGGGCACTGGGGCTGGGGGTGGGTGTGTTATTGTAGGGTCTCTGTGGGCACTGGGATGGCGTGCGGAGGTTTGTTATTGTAGGGTCTCTGTGGACACTGGGATGGCGTGCGGAGGTTTGTTATTGTAGGGTCTCTGTGGGCACTGGGATGGTGTGCGGAGGTTTGTTATTGTAGGGTCTCTGGGAGCGCTGGCGCTGCGTGTACGGGCGGGATCCTGTTGGCTGGCCTGTTGTGGGGGGAAGGCAGCATGACCCCCCAGCGCCCCCCACTTCCCCTGGATGCAGCCCAGCTACATCTCTGTGCCCCCCTGCTCCCCAGAGGCAGTGTGGGGCTGCAAGTCAGGAGTGAGGGGCACTGGCCCAGGTGTGGCAGGGGCAGGGGAGGGGCTGTGGTTCGGGAGTGAGCTTGGTGGGAATCTCGCACACTGGCTGCACGCTGGCTGCACACGCCGACGTGCGAGGGAGTCGCCCCGTGCGAATTGCGATGGCTGGGGGCAGGGCTGGGCGAAAGAGGGGGAAGAGGCGCCTCCCCCCCGATATGGGGCACATGCCCAGGGCGGATACACTAACCCCCTCCCCGAGCTGGCTCCGATTCCCCTCTGATCTAACCCACCAGCCCCCACGCCTGTCCCAGAGTCAGGGAGAGAACCCAGGAGTCCTGGCTCCGATTCCCCTCTGATCTAACCCACCAGCCCCCACTCCTGTCCCAGAGTCAGGGAGAGAACCCAGGAGTCCTGGCTCCGATTCCCCTCTGATCTAACCCACCAGCCCCCACTCCTGTCCCAGAGTCAGGGAGAGAATCCAGGAGTCCTGGCGCCCAACCACCTCCTGCTCTAACTCCTAGGCCCCACTCCCCTTCCAGAGGTGGGGAGAGGACCCAGGAGTCCTGGCTCCCAGCCCCCCCTGCTCTGACCCACCAGACCCCACTGCCCTCCCAGAGGAAAGGCTAAGAACCCAGTTGTCCAGATTCTTGACATACACATGCCCCCGCCCTGCCCTGGGGTGTCTGGATCTGCCTAGGGGATAAGAACCTACTGTTGTGACCAACCTCCTCCCCAGCTCACAAGAAAAGGGTCTGTGCCGGGGTTCTAGAGTCTCGAACCCAGCCGACGAGGAGGCTGTAGCCAAACGCATAGGTGGGGGATAGAGTTAAGGTGAAATGGACATCCTTAACGCCCGGACTTCGCCCCGTCCTCGGCGCTTATGCAAGTGAAAGCGCTGGAGGCCCCTCATTGATTCACCGGTAACCCCTGTGAACGCGCGGGTCACTGTCCCCTAACCCCCGCCCCCCACGAATCTGGTTGCCATGGCGAGGGAGCGCGCCCGATTTTGCTCCTTCCCTGGTGGTGCCATGTTATGCAAATCACCCCCGCTCCTTGGTATAGGGACGCCTCATTTGCATAGAGCCCCCCAGTATCAGGGGGGCCCCAACAGGGACATGGGTCGTGGCTTACGGGGGGGATACCCAGCCCTTACAGCCTACAAAATAGGGGTCCAGGTGGGGGGGGAGAGGGAAAGTGGGGTGCACAGAACCCCATGGCATGGAGGGGGTGAGGGAGGTGACGGGTGCCCCCTATACCCTGCAGTGGCATGCGCCCCCAGTACCCCACACCTGCTTTGGGGTTCCCCTCCCAGGACCCCCCCTTTTCTCCGCTGCCCCCCCAAGCAGCTCCCTGGCTGGCAGCCCCGCCTCCTCAGGTAACTCTCCAGCTGCCACCGCTCCAGCAGTCGCCGCGCCGCCTCCAGCACCTGGCCCGGGGTGAGCGCCGGGTCCCGCCCCACCGGGCCCCCCTGGCTGCGCCGCCTGCGCTCGCCTCGCCCGCCTTTGCCCTTCTTGGCGCCAGGCAGCCCGTAGAGCTCGTCCATGCTCAGCTTGGCCCCTGCTGCGCCCCGTGGCCCCCCGCGAGGAGGTGGCGAACATGGCCCGGTGCGCCCCGCGCCGGCTCCCCCGTGCGCCCGGGTCTTGGAGCGCCCGGAACCTTCTGCCCTGTGTGCCCGGGTCTTGGAGCGCCGGCTCCCCGTGCGCCCTGCTCCTTCTCCCCCGTGCACCCGGCTCCTTCTCCCCCGTGCGCCCTGCTCCTTCTCCCCCGTGCGCCCGGCTCCTTCTCCCCCGTGCGCCCGGCTCCTTCTCCCCCGTGCGCCCGGCTCCTTCTCCCCCATGCGCCCTGCTCCTTCTCCCCCGTGCGCCCTGCTCCTTCTCCCCCGTGCGCCCTGAGCGCGCTTGGCTCCCGCCGCCCGGACACTCTCCCCGCCCCGGGAAGCCACATGGAGCCGGCTTAGCCCGGGGGACTGGGCAGCTGCCATGCGGTGCCCCTGTGACCCCCCCTCTCCTTGCCGTGCCTCATTAACCATGACCCCCCCTCGCTACTCCCAAGGGGCACGTCCCCCCGTCAGCCATTCCCGTGGTGAACCCCCATAGCAGGGGGAGCCCTGGCAGGGTGATCGCCTCTCCCTACCTACTCCACAGGCCCTGCCCCTCCCCACACCATGCCCCCCTCTTCCGCCCGCCCCATCCCGGGCTATAGGGACTGTGGCATGTAAACTGCCCTGCCCCCCACTGTAAGGGGCACGGAGGGGCAGGGACCCCAGCACCCTTCCCCCAGGCAGTGGATTCTCACCAGCCGTGTTTTCACAAGGACTGGGTCTCACAAGAGCCGGGAGATTTTCCCAAGCGGCCCGTGGTTTTCACGAGAGGTCTCCCCTCTGCACAAGAGGCCTGTGATTGTCACGAGGGGTCCCTGACTCGCATCAGAGACCTGGGATTCTCCTAGAAGGCTCGAGATTTTCACAAGAGACTGATGATTTTTCACCCTTTTCACACGAGGACCGTGATTTTCATCCGTAGACACTGATGTTCACAAGAGACCTGTCTTACAAGCACCAGTGGTGTTCACAAGGGGGCCCTGAGTCTCACCAGAGGCCAGTGATTTCCCCCATGATTTTTCACGAGTGGTCCCTGTCTCACAAGAGATTTTCACAAGGGAAATGATTTTTCACCAGGGGTCCCTCGTTTTCACAGGTCAGTGATTTTTGGGAACCCTGAGGCACCCAGTTTTAGACACCCCGAGAGCCCCCCTTTTCACCCAGCACCCCCCTGCTAGACAGACCCCCGCCAAGCAAGGCCCCCCCCCATATCACCATGACAGCAGCTGCCCGGAGTGACCAGATTAGCTAAACTGCTTAAGGGAACAAGCGGCCAACAGCCGGGGTTGGCTCAGAGATGGTGGGGGAGGAGAAAGGGGGCATCTGCCGGGGAGGGGAAAGGGCCCCCTCACAGCATGAGGGGGGGTGAGATCACCCTGGGGTGTCCAGGCATCCCCCCCTCTGTGGGTTCACCAAGGGAATAACTCACCAGGAGCCCTCTAGTTTATATTTTCATGTGGCTGGAAAGGTTTTACTATCAAGTGCTGACTTTAGTTAAAGGTTTCTTGGGGCAGGTCCCCACTAGGGCTTAAAGTCGACTTTATCAAGCTAAAGTCGATTTAAGCCTGTACCCGTCCTCACATGCATGTCCTTAAAGTCGATTTCAAGGGACCTTAAAATCGACGTTGGTTCTCCTCCCTAACGAGAGGAGTAGCTGAAATCGACCTCTCTAGGTCCATTGTGGGCTAGTGAGGAGTCATGTGAGGTTAAGCCTCTGACCTTCTGAGCAGCCCCCCCGGACCCTCCCACCTGCCCGAGCAGCTCCGCGAATCCCCCCCCCCGCCCACCCGAGCAGCCCTGCGCCAGACCCCCCACCCGCCTGAGCAACCCCGCGAAACCCCCCCCGCCCGCCCGAGCAACCCCGCGAAACCCCCCCGCCCGCCTGAGCAGCCCCGCGAAACCCCCCCGCCCGCCCGAGCAACCCCGCGAAACCCCCCCGCCCGCCTGAGCAGCCCCGCGAAACCCCCCCCACCCGCCTGAGCAGCCCCGCGAAACCCCCCCGCCTGCCCGAGCAACCCCGCGAAACCCCCCCCGCCCGCCCGAGCAACCCCGCGAAACCCCCCCGCCCGCCTGAGCAGCCCCGCGAAACCCCCCCGCCCGCCCGAGCAACCCCGCGAAACCCCCCCACCCGCCCGAGCAGCCCCGCGCCAGCTCCCCCCGCCTGAGCAGCTCCGCGAACCCCCCCCGCCCACCCAAGCAGCCCTGCGCCGGACCCCCCACCCGCCCGAGCAACCCCGCGAAACCCCCCCCGCCTGCCCGAGCAGCCCTGTGCTGGACCCCCCGCCCGCCCGAGCAGCCCCGCAAACCCCCCCGCTCGCCTGAGCAGCCCCGCGAACCCCCCCGCCCGCCCGAGCAGCCCCGTGCTGGACCCCCCCGCCTGCCCGAGCAGCCCCGCGAACCCCCCCCGCCCGCCCGAGCAGCCCCGTGCTGGACCCCCCCGCCTGCCCGAGCAGCCCCGCGAACCCCCCCCCGCCCACCCGAGCAGCCCTGCGCCAGACCCCCCACCCGCCTGAGCAACCCCGCGAAACCCCCCCCGCCTGCCCGAGCAGCCCCGCGAACCCCCCCCCCGCCCGCCCGAGCAGCCCCGTGCTGGACCCCCCCGCCTGCCCGAGCAGCCCCGCGAACCCCCCCCGCCCGCCCGAGCAGCCCCGTGCTGGACCCCCCCGCCTGCCCGAGCAGCCCCGCGAACCCCCCCCGCCCACCCGAGCAGCCCTGCGCCAGACCCCCCACCCGCCTGAGCAACCCCGCAAAACCCCCCCCGCCCGCCCGAGCAACCCCGCGAAACCCCCCCGCCCGCCTGAGCAGCCCCGCGAAACCCCCCCGCCCGCCCGAGCAACCCCGCGAAACCCCCCCGCCCGCCCGAGCAACCCCGCAAAACCCCCCCGCCCGCCTGAGCAGCCCCATGCTGGACCCCCCACCCGCCCGAGCAACCCCGCGAAACCCCCCCACCCGCCCGAGCAGCCCCGCGCCAGCTCCCCCCGCCTGAGCAGCTCCGCGAACCCCCCCCGCCCACCCAAGCAGCCCTGCGCCGGACCCCCCACCCGCCCGAGCAACCCCGCGAAACCCCCCCGCCTGCCCGAGCAGCCCTGTGCTGGACCCCCCCGCCCGCCCGAGCAGCCCCGCGAACCCCCCCGCTCGCCTGAGCAGCCCCGCGAACCCCCCCGTCCACCCGAGCAGCCCCGTGCTGGACCCCCCCGCCTGCCCGAGCAGCCCCGCGAACCCCCCCCGCCCGCCCGAGCAGCCCCGTGCTGGACCCCCCCGCCTGCCCGAGCAGCCCCGCGAACCCCCCCGCCCGCCCGAGCAGCCCCGCGAACCCCCCCCCGCCCGCCCGAGCAGCCCCATGCTGGACCCCCCCGCCTGCCCGAGCAGCCCCGCAAACCCCCCTGCCCGCCCGAGCAGCCCCGCGAACCTTAACTAAAGTCAGCACTTGATAGTAAAACCTTTCCAGCCACATGAAAATATAAACTAGAGGTTTATATAAACGGGAGCCAAACCGCAGGAGGGGCGCGGAGACCCCCCTCTCCCCGCTGGAGGGGGCATCAGCAGGGGGCCCCGAGCCGCGGCCCGGCCTGGTCCCGCACGAGCCATGAACTTTGGCCGGGGCCGCTCGGGGGTGTTGAACGTGGGGGGCACCCGCTGCTCCTTCTCCCGCTCGGTGCTGAAGGACGGCGCTGGACTCGGGATGGGGAAGTGAATGAATCGCCTCTCCATAGACTTCAACATCCACTGAGGATCGGACCGTTTGTTTTCAGTGACCAAAGATTATAAATAACGTGAAACCCGAGATGAAAACCTCCCCTCGCCCGACAGGGGGGCAGGCAAGGAAATTCTCATTCGTTTTTTATTATCGCCGTCCTAGTGAAGCGCAGGAGAAGATTTTGTCCCTGGTCTCTGACATGGTTCATGACAAATCCTGCAGGGATGTGCCAAACCTTGTGAGGCTTTTGAAGCAAATGGAGGCAACTGACTAGATCACTTCACTCTTCACGCGGATGGTCTCGAGATATTGTCGTGGGCCGACAGCACCGATAAGTGATGAGGAAGATGAGTAAAGAACTAAACAAATGTGTCCCCGATCCTCTTCCCAGAAGATGTGCGATCAAGAGTCTTTTGAACTCAGAGTCCACAGGCACAGGATCTCAAACCCATTGCTGCCGAGACAGCGGCACTGGGGCTGAAGGCGTAAAAAGCCTCCCTCTGAAGACCGCAGCTGCTATTTCTTAGGACAAACGTCTCAGGCAGAACCTAAAGAAGGAACGAAGGGGCCAGATTGATTTAAAAACAAACCCTGAAGAATATTTCGTCTTTCCAAGAGAAAAGTCTGTTTGCAGAAGGGGGGTAGAGTATCAATAGTATAAATTTATACTATCTATATAAATAGTACACCCCCAACGCTGGTCCTTCTGCTTTGCACCCCCCACAACCTTCCATGGGAGCAGTGATGGAGCCCCCCCTTTCTGGCCTTGCTGCTGGTGGGGGCAGCTCTGAGCCCCATCACACTCACGTCATGCCAGGGCACTGAGCTGTGGCTCCAGGGAGCTACTCTTGTGACCCCCGCCTCGCCCCCCTCCCCAGTATGAACACTGGCCCTTTAACTGCACGTCCTGCGGGTTTCACACTGACTGTGTTTCTCCCCACAGCTCGCTGGGCGTCAGAGTGACGGGCGGGGGCCTCACACCGTCCCACTGCACACCCCTGCACGTTGGCACCGGGCATTCAGTCTACAGGTCACCATCCAGACCCCCCCCCCCAAGATTGGGGGCCCCGTCTCGCCGGGCACTGCCCAGACCCCCCCCTCAACCGAGATCAGGACCCATCACACCGGGCACTGCCCAGACCCCCCCAAACCGAGATCGGGACCCGTCACACCGGGCACTGCTCAGACCACACTTGGGGGGTGTTGGGGGATGGGTGAATTGGGAGGGACAGACGATGTGGGGGAACGGATGGAGGGGGTGTAGCTGGTGGGCCTGTGGTTTACCCATGGGGGGCGTGCTGAAGAGGCCCCCCTCGCTCTGCTCCCCACTACTGCCCAGGTGGGAAGTGGGGGGCAATGGACCCAACAGCGCCCATGTGCAGGGGGAGCGGAGGGTGTTTATGGTGTTAATGGCTGATCCATTCAACACAGTCCTTGAGTTCCTGTTCTCAGCCCCATATATTCAGTCAGCCCCCCAGCTCTGCCAGTGCCCCTCACTCCCACCCCCCAGCCCCCTGCCAGCCCAGCCCCACGCCCCCAACCCTGCTGATGCCCCTCACTCCCACCCCCCCAGCCCCCTGCCAGCCCAGCCCCCCCAGCTCTGCTGATGCCCCTCACTCCCACCCCCCAGCCCCTGCCAGCCCAGCCCCCCCAGCTCTGCTGATGCCCCTCACTCCCACCCCCCAGCCCCCTGCCAGCCCAGCCCCCCCAGCTCTGCTGATGCCCCTCACTCCCACCCCCCAGCCAGCCCAGCCCCACCCCCCCAGCTCTGCTGATGCCCCTCACTCCCACCCCTCCAGCCCCCTGCCAGCCCAGCCCCCCCCAGCTCTGCTGGTGCCCCTACTCCTGACCCGCAGCCCCTGCCAGCCCAGCCCCCCCAGCTCTGCTGGTGCCCCTCACTCCCACCCCCCCCAGCCCCCTGCCAGCCCAGCCCCCCCCAGCTCTGCTGGTGCCCCTACTCCTGACCCGCAGCCCCTGCCAGCCCAGCCCCCCCAGCTCTGCTGGTGCCCCCTCTCCTGACCCACAGCTCTGCTGATGCCCAGCCTAACTGACGGCCCCCTGGGGAGAGCTGTGAGGGGAGAGCGCCCCCCTGCCGAATCAGCCCTTCTTATGGGATCACCCCCAAACCCCTTCCCATGTGAGTTCTGGCCCCCCAGCCCACAGGGGAGGGGGGAGCAGACTGGAACAGACCCCAACTCTGGTTAGGAAAGCCGGCTTTATTCCGGGGGCAGGGCGGGCTCCCGCGTCAGTGGGGCAGATGCACTGCCCGGTGCAGTACCTCCTGCTGCCACCGAGGGTGATGCAGGCTGCTATGGGGCTTACACCAGGTGCAGTACCTCCTCCTGCTCCTCATGGTGTCCCAGGTGGGGGGCAGCAGGTTGCTATGGGGCTGACACAGGGTGCAGTACTGCCTGTTGCCTCTGGGGTGTGCTGGTACAGGCCACTGTAGGCTCCTATGGGGCTAATTCAGCCCTGCCCCCTAGAGGCAGAGCACCGGGTCCTGACAGCCCCATGCGGCCCCCGTCCAGCGCCAGGCCTGTGGGGCGCGGCGGGCGTGGCGAGCTCCCCTTGCGGCGTATCCGCCCCCGGCTCAGAGCCCGTGGGGCCGGGGGCACAGACCTCCCGGGGGGGGGCCCGGCTCACAGTGGCTTCCTCTTGAACCCGAAGATGGAGACGAAGAGCAGGATCTGGAAGGCTGCGGGCAGGGCGCTGGGGGCACAAGGGTGGTGGGGTCAGTGCCAGGACGTTCCCCCCGGGTGCCCCCCTCGGGGGGGCATCTACCTGCAGGCGGCCAGGATGTACCAGTAGGTGGCGCTCTCCCGGCCAGCGCGCCGAGGTGAGGAAGGAGAGGCAGACGGAGGCGCTGCAGTGAGCGGCCAGTGCTGGGAAATAACCCGGCGTGGAGAGAACCCTGTAGGGGGCGCTGGCCCCACCCGGCCCCAGGGCAGGGACTGGCCGGCTCAGGAGGGCGGGGAAGGGGGCAGGGGCCTGTCCCCTCTAGGGGGCACCACTGACCTGCAGAAGGCAAAGATCCCCTAGAGGGGACAGGCCGCCGCCCCATTCCCTGCCCCCCTGAGCCAGTGCAGAACAGAGGTGGGGCCCCCTGAGGACAAGTCATTGTGCTGTGGGGGGGTCAGGCAGGTCCGGGTGATGCTGTAACACCATACGGGGGGGTGGGGGTGTTCAGCGTTCGTCCCCCAACAGGCGGAAGGATACACAGCAGACTCTGGGTGTTGTTGAACATGGACACCCCGGAGAAGAAGCCGGCCAGCTCCACCGCGAACAAGCCCAGGGTCACCGACAGGGCCACCACCAGCCTGGGGCCGGCGCCCGGACGGGCGACAAGGGGTCACAGGGGGCTGGGCGCGACCCCCAGGTCCTGCCCGCCCTGGTCTCCCCACAGCCCCCACCCCCCGCAATCTCCCCCCACCTCTCTCAGCCCATTTCTCCCCCCTCCCAGCATCCTCCCCCCCATGCCCTGCTGGGCCCATCCTCCTCCCACCGGTCCCCCTGCCACCCCAGTGCCCCCGTCCCGCTGTAGACCCAGACCTGTCGTCCCCCCCCCCCCGCTCGCCCTGGTGTCCCGCCAGCCCCCGGCTGACTCACTCCAGGTCCTGGCGCTGGTACTGCTGCTGGGTGTACTGCAGGGGCAGCCCGGCCCGGACGTTGTTGTCCTGCAAGACGGGGCAGCAAGATCAGGCCCGGGAGTGCCACTCAGCGGAGGGCGAGCTGGGGTAGAATCGGGGGGCAGGAGAAAAGATGCTATCCTGACTCCCACCCTGCCCCTGCTCTAACCACTAGCCCCCACTCCGCTCCCAGAGCCGGGGAGAGAACCCAGGAGTCCTGATTCCCAGCCCCCTTTTCTATACCCCACCAGCCCCCACTCCCCTCCGAGAGCCGGGGAGAGACTCCAGGAGTCCTGGATCCCAGACCCCTCTGCTCTAACCCACCGGCCCCCCACTCCCATCCCAGAGCTGGGGAGAGAACCCAGGAGTCCTGGCTCCCAGACCCCTCTGCTCTAACCCACCGGCCCCCCACTCCCATCCCAGAGCTGGGGAGAGAACCCAGGAGTCCTGATCCACATTGTTTCCACCCACCTCCCTGCAGCCACAACGTCCTTGATTCCTGCCGCCTGTGTTCAGTGGGGGCTCCCCATACTCCTCCTCTCACCTCTGGAAAGTGACCACAGGTGGCAGGGGCACGGTGTGTGGGTGAGGTGGAAGCCCTGCTGCATGAGGGGTGCGTGTTGGAGGATGGTGTACACCGTGTTAGGTGGTGAGTGTGTTGGGAGACCTGTACGTGCGTGACAGGGGATAGTGGCAGGCGGGTGTTGCCGGGGCAGCTGTGCACATTGTACAGGTGATGCGTCACATGGATGGACGTTATATGGGTGGGCGTTGTTGGGGCAGGCGGCCATTGTCGGGATGGGTATATGATATGGGGATGTATTGCAGGCACGGGCGTTGTAAGGGCGGGTGTGATATGGCGGTGTGTGTTGTAGGCATGGTCGTCATACAGGTGTGAGTTGTCAGGGTGGGTCTGCATCACAGGCATCATGCGGTTGTACGTCATCAGGGTCAGTGCGTTGTACTGGTGTACATCATAGGTGCGGGTATCAGAAAGGTGTGTGTCACCGGGACAGACATGTACAGCTGTACGTCTTATGAGTGTACATCCTTGCGGTGGGCGAGCAGGCACGCTGTAGGGGTGTGCCTCACAGGTATGTGCTGTTAGGATGGGCGGGTGTTTCCAGGTCAAAGTGCTATATGGATGTGCATCGTCTCAGTGTACAGGCGGGTGTGCTATATAGGTGTATCTTGTGGGTGTCATACGGGTGTGTGTTGTGGTGGACGAGTGGGCATGCTGGATGGGTAGATGGGTGTGCTGTATAGGTATACGTTGTGGGCATCACATGGGTGTGATGTCTGGGTGGATGGACAGGCATTCTGTCTGGGTGTAGACTGTGGGTATCACATGGGTGTGCATTGTCAGGGTGGATAGGTGGCATGCTGTAGGCTGCAGATTGCGGGTGTCACACAGGGTGTGTGTCGTCGGGCAGGCATGCTGTAGGCTGCCGACTGTGGGTGTCACACAGGTAGACGTCGTCGGGGGTGTGGTGTGGTGTGGTAAGGTGCCGATTGTGAGTGTCACACAGGGTGGGCGTCGTCGGGGTCTCTTACCCGGGACCAGAAGATGGTGATGACGATGACGAGATGCGCCGTGAGGGTCAGGAAGCGGGCGGGCACCAGCCCACTGACCAGCGGCATCGCCAGGCGCCCCCCACGCAGGCAGGATCCTCTGGGCGGGGCCTAGCGGGGGGAGGGGGAGCAAAGGCATCAGGCTGGCACCAAGGCAGCACCGGGCCCCCCTGCATCCTCCCTGAGGAGTCTCCCCCATCACCCCCCATGGAGTCCCCATCTCCCGTCATCCCCCCCACAGAACCCCCCACAGAACCCCCCAGTCCCCATTGTCCCCCATAGCCCCCTGCATCGCCGCCACCCCCATGGAACTCCCCCCCCGCCTCCATCCGCCTGCCCCCCCAGTAGAATGCTGTAGGGTTCAGATTGTGGGTTTCACACAGGGTGGGCGCCCCCCATAGCGACTCCCCCATCCCCATGTCCCCCCTCCTAGTATCCCCCAACCCTGCGCCCCCCATGGAGACTCCCCAATCACTACACCCTCCCCCCTTGTGCAATTCCCCATCCCCGTGGCCCCCATACTCCCCCTCCCCAAAACCACCCTCGTGGAACCCCTCTGCTCCCCCCACAGACTCCCCCTTTCCCCCCACTCTCCCTGTGGAACCCCCTGCCCCCATCCCCGTACCCCCCACAGACTCCCCCTCCCCCCTCAGTAGAACCCCCCGCCCCCATCCCCGTGCCCCCCACAGACTCCCCCTCCGTGGACCCCCCCGCCCCCATCCCCGTGCCCCCCCACAGACTCCCCCGCCCCCCTCAGTGGAAGCCCCCGCCCCCATAACCATGCCCCCCCACAGACTCCCCCGCCCCCCTCAGTGGAACCCCCCACCCCCATCCCCCCCCACAGACTCCCCCTCCCCCTTCAGTGGAACCCCCTGCCCCCATCCCCGCGCCCCCCACCAGAGACTCCCCCTCCCACCTCAGTGGAACCCCCCGTCCCCATCCCCACGCCCCCCCCACAGAGACTCCCCCTCCCCCCTCAGTGGAACCCCCCGTCCCCATCCCCACGCCCCCCCCACAGAGACTCCCCCTCCCCCCTCAGTGGAACCCCCCGCCCCCATCCCCGTGCCCCTCCACAGACTCCCCCTCCCCCCTCAGTGGAACCCCCCCGCCCCCCCCCACAGAGACTCCCCCTCCCCCTGTGGAACTCCTCCGCCCCCATCCCCCCTCCTCTCTCTGTGGAACCCCCGTGGAACCCTCGCCCCGCGCGCCCACCCCCGCCGCGCGCTCTGTCGCTCTCGCTCAGGCTCCGCGCGCCCCGGCCCTCGGCGTTGCCCCTGGCAACCGACCAACTGCTCCCGGCGCCGCACCGCGCGCCAGAGAGCGAGAGCTCGTGATCTCGGAGGAGATCTCGCTAGACGAGCCCCGCGCCGCCATCTTGCTTGAGGGCATGAAGAAGGGAAGCTCCCCCCCTCTGCTGAGCCCTCCCCCAGGGCCATATGGGCCATATAGGGACCCCCCCCTTCCCAGGACAATACAGGGACCCCCTCCCCCAGGGCCATATGGGCCATATAGGGACTCTCCCTCCCCAGGACAATACAGGGACCCCCTCCCCCAGGGCCATATGGGCCATATAGGGACTCCCCCTCCCCAGGACAATACAGGGATACCCTCCCCCAGGGCCATATGGGCCATATAGGGACTCCCCCTCCCCAGGACAATACAGGGACCCCCTCTCCCAGGGCCATATGGGCCATATAGGGACTCCCCCTCCCCAGGACAATACAGGGACCCCCTCCCCCAGGGCCATATCGGCCATATAGGGACTCCAAGACCCGGCCACACGAGGGAGCCGGTGCGGGGTGAACCGGGCCATGTTCGCCACCTCCTCGCGGGGGGCCGTGCGGTGCGGCGGGGGCCAAGCTGAGCGTGGACGAGGTCTACGGGCTGCCCGGCGCCAAGAAGGGCAAAGGCGGGCAGAGCGAGGGCAGGCGGCGGTGCAGCCAGATGGGCCCGGAGGGGCGGGACCCGGCGCTCACTCCGGGCCAGGTGCTGGGGGTGGGTGGAGAGTTACCTGCTGGAGGCGGGGCTGCCGGCCGGGGAGCAGCAGAGCGCCTGTCCTGCCATGGGCTACAGGTAGGGGGCGCCACCGGGGGGGCAGTGGAGAAAAGGGGGGGTCCTGGGAGGGGAACCCCAAAGCAGGCGTGGGGTACTGGGGGTGGGTGCCACTGCAGGGTATAGGGGGCACCCTTCACCTGCCTCACCCCCTCCATGCCATGGGGTTCTGTGCACCCCACTTTCCCTCACCCCCCTCCACCTGGACCCCTATTTTGTAGGCTGTAAGGGCTGAGTATCCCCCCCATAAGCCACGACCCATGTCCCTGTTGGGGCACCCCCTGATACTGGGGGGCTCTATGCAAATGAGGCTTCCCTATACCAAGGAGTGGGGGTGAGTTGCATAACATGGCACCACCAGGGAAGGAGCAAAATCGGGCCCACTCCCTCGCCATGGCAACCAGATTCGTGGGGGAGGGGTGTTTTAGGGGGCAGTGACCCGCACGTTCACAGGGGCCACCGGTGAATCAATGAGGGGCCTCCAGCTCTTTCACTTGCATAAGCCCCAATGGCGGGGCGAAGTCTGGGCATTAAGGACGTCCATTTCACCTTAACTCTGCCCCCCCCCGCCTATGCGTTTGGCTACAGCCCCCTCGTCGGCTGGGTTCGAGACTCTGGAACCCCGACACAGACCCCTTTCTTGTGAGCTGGGGAGGAGGTTGGTCACAACAGTAGGTTGTTATCCCCTAGGCAGATCCAGACACCCCGGGCGGGGCGGGGGCACGTGTATGTCAAGAATCTGGACAACTGAATTCTTAGCCTTTCCTCTAGGAGGGCAGTGGGGGCTGGTGGGTCAGAGCAGGGGGGGCTGGGAGCCAGGACTCCTGGGTCCTCTCCCCACCTCTGGAAGGGGAGTGGGGCCTAGCGGTTAGAGCAGGAGGCGGTTGGGAGCCAGGACGCCTGGGTTCTTTTCCTGGCTCTGGGACAGGAGTGGGGGCTGGTGGGTTAGATCAGAGGGGAATCGGAGCCAGGACTCCTGGGTTCTCTCCCCAGCTCGGGGAGGGGGTTAGTGTATCCGCCCCGAGCATGTGCCCCATATGGGGGGGGGGCGCCTCTTCCCCCTCCCTCGCCCAGCCCTGCCCCCAGCCATCCCAATTCGCACGGGGCGATTCCCTCGCCCGAAGGCGTGTGCAGCCAGCGTGCGAGATTCCCACCAAGCTCACTCCCGACCCGCAGCCCCTGCCCTGCCCCGCCACACCTGGGCCAGTGCCCCTCACTCCTGACTTGCAGCCCCACACTGCCTCTGGGGGTGCAGGGGGGCACAGAGATGTAGCTGGGCTGCATCCAGTGGAAGTGGGGGGCGCTGGGGGTCATGCTGCCTTCCCCCCACAACTGGCCAGCCAACAGGATCCCACCCGTACACGCAGCGCCAGCCTCCCAGAGACCCTACAATAACAAACCTCCGCACACCATCCCAGTGCCCACAGAAACCCTACAATAACAAACCTCCGCACACCATCCCAGTGCCCACAGAGACCCTACAATAACAAACCTCCGCACACCATCCCAGTGCCCACAGAGACCCTACAATAACAAACCTCCGCACACCATCCCAGTGCCCACAGAAACCCTACAATAACAAACCTCCGCACACCATCCCAGTGCCCACAGAGACCCTACAATAACACACCCACCCACAGCCCCAGTGCCCCCAGGGGGTCCTGCAAAACCCAACGCTTCTTTTTTAAATAACCAACACCCAACTTTGGGGGGGTAGCGGTGCTGCTCATGCAGGGCCCCCACCTGGCCCAGCCTGTCTTTCCGCGTCCGCGCCAGCGTCTCCATCACGTGACCAGAGACAGCCCCGTGCAGCCTCCCCCCAACAGTTGTGTCTATTTTTGTAGTTAAAGAAGAGTTGGGTTTTGCAGGATCAATGACAATGTTCTAAAGGGGGCACTTAGTTTATTTTTTTAAAGTCAAAAGCGTTGGGTTTGCAGCACCCACAGGGGGCCGCCGGCTCTTCACCTCAGGGTGACTCCAGCCCCCCCCTCCTTTCTCCCCCGGATGGGCGCCGCCGGGAATCCGGGGTGGCTGTGTGTGGGGGGGTCGTGTAGGGGAGGGTGGCGAGTGGGGTTGGTGGGGGGGATAAAGGGGGCAGAGAGCGACCCCCCACCCCCCAAGTCCCGGAGCGGTTCGCTGCACAGGGCAGAGCAGCCTCATCCTCATTAGCATACCAGGCACCGCCCACTGCTCCAAGGCATGGGATGGGGTTGGGGCCAAGCACAGTGATTGGCAGCTTTGGGAGGGGCTCCCGGAATCAGCGCCGCGCCGTGGGGTGAGGGGCGGGGGGGTGCCTCGCGGGGCGGGGTCTGGGGAGTGCGTTGGGCATGTCTCTGGGAGGGACGGGGGGGTCGGGTGTAGGGGGCAGGGCCGGCAACAGAAATTTTGGGGCCCGCGGCTCCCCCGCCCCCGGCCGGTCTCCCGCCGCCCGCGGCTCCCCCCGGCCGGTCTCCCGCCGCCCCCCCCCCCACCGGGTGGACGGGGCTGCCGGAGGCTGGGGATTGGGCCGGGGGAGGGGGGGAGTTTAACACCCATAATCCTCCCCCTGTGTCTTTGTCGAGCTAATCAGTTTATGGGTCCTGAGGGTGGGGGGAGCTGGGGGGGGGAGCCTGGGGGGCAGGAGGACAGGGCCGGCCAGTTCCAAGCCCAGCCAGGCAGACGGTGCCGGGAGAGCGGAGCGAGCAGACGGGGCTGCTGGGGATGGGGGGAGGAGGGATGGGGTGCCGGGGGGGAAATGGGGTGCTGGGGGGGGGAAGGATGGAGTGCTGAGGGTACGTGAGGGTGCCGGCGTCTATGGGGCAAGGGTGGCGCACGGGGGTCATGGGGGCTGGAGGAGGGAATGGGGGGTACCGGAGGGGAGATGGGGGTGCCCAGGAAGATGGGGATTCATGGGGGGGAGGGGAGCTGTGGGGCCGGGGATCACAGGGGGGCACATGCGGGGGGAGGGGAGCCGTGGGGCCGGCTGGGCCTGCAGGCTGTGGGGGTCGGGGTGTGTGTGCCCTGGGGCAGGCTGGGTGTGGGTCTGTGTGCGAGGAGAGCAGGTTGTGTGTTGGTGGGGGTTAGAGCAAGTTGTGCGTGGGGGTGGAGAGCAGGTGGGGGGAGTGTGCAGGAGTGTGGAGAGATTGTGTGTGTTTTGCGTGTGTGCATGTGTGTGGAGGGGTGGGGGAGTGGAGAGTGTGTGTGTTGGGATTTGTGTACAGGTTGTGTGTGTGTGTCTGTGTGTAGAGGTTGTGTGTTGGGGTTTGTGCACGGAGGTTATGTTGGTGTGTGTGTGTAGGGTGTGTTGGGAGTGTGTTGGGATTTGTGTATGGATTGTGTGTGTGTGTCTGTGTGTAGAGGTTGTGTGTTGGGATTTGTGCATGGAGGTTGTGTACATATAGGTTGTTTGCTGGGATGTGCATGGAGGGGATATGTGTTTTTGTGTGTGTCTGTGGGAGGGATGTGTGTGCAGGTTGTGGGGGGGGGTGGAGGTTGTATATTGGGATTTGTGCGTGGAAGTTGTGTGCGTGTGGAGGGTGTGTTTGGAGGGAGGATGTGTGGAGAGATTTGTGCGTGGAGGTTATGTGTGTAGGTTGTTTGGTGTGTGTGTGTGTGTAGGGGTTGTGCGTGTGGTGTGTGTAGGTTGAGGTTGTATGGGGGCGTACCTGTAGAGGTCGGTGTGTTGGGATTTGTGCGTGGAGGTTGTGTGTTGGGGTGGGTGTGTTGTGTGGTGTGGGTGTGTGTCCAGGGCCCAGGGGTTGGAGCTATGGGGGAGTGTTGCAAGGGGGCGGGTTGTGGGGGCTGTGCCGGTGCAGGGAGCCAAGCAGGGATGTGGGGGTCGGCATGCATGGGACAGGTTGTGGAGGGTTGTTGCAGTCTGTGTGAGGTTGCGTGAGGTGGGGGGGTTGTGTGTTTGGGGGGGCTGAGGGCAGGGGAGAGGGGTGTCTCCATGGATTGGCTATTCCCTTCCACCCCTCCCCTGTTGGCATGGAAAGGGGGCACGGGGGGACGTAGGGGGCACATTGACGCTGGCTGGGTGGGAGTTCGGAGGGCCCCGGGTGCGGGCTGAGCGGCCCCAGGGAGGAGCCAGGATGTGAGGTGAGGGCTCCCATGGGGCAAGGGTGAGTTGTGGGGCAGAGCCTGGGGGGCGGGGAGCGGAAGGGACAGGAGGGCAGAGACTGGTGGAGCAGCCCGGGGAGAAGGGGGGGGACTGGCACTGTCCATCCCCCTCCACCAAGGGGATAACAACCTACTACTGCCGGCCGTGCAAGGCAAAGGAACGCTGGGGGGGAGGGGGAATTGAGCACCCTTGGAATTACCCGGGGGGTGCCCCCCATCCGGTACGCCCAGTGCTGGGCCCTGGAAAACGGGCAGAGGGAAGGGGAAATCAAGCCGCGGTGCGGCCCCTGGCAGGATTTGCATACGGGGGGGGGCTGCGGGTTCAAGGAGGCTGGCCTGGCGCGCCGAGCACCGATTAGTGGGCTCCCTGCGGGGGAAGGGTCCCCAGCCCGGGACGAGAGGGAGACACCCGGCCCCAAGGCGCCCCGCGCCAGAGGGTGTGGGGCGGGCACCGTGGGGTGTGTAATCCGCGTTCGCACCAAAGCAGATGAGCGCTAATGGTGGTGGGAGGGGGGAACAGGGGGCAGTCGCCTGGCCTGGGGGAGGGACTGGGCGCGGGGGCACGTGGGTTAGAGCAGGGGGGGCTAGGAGCCAGGACTCCTGGGTTCTCTCCCCGGCTCTGGGAGGGGAGTGGGGGATAGTGGTTAGAGCAGGGTGGTGGGCAGCCAGGACTCCTGGGTTCCCCCGGCACTCACCTGGTGGGGGCTGGCATTCGAGCCTGGCAGCAGGGGCACTATTTTCCACCGCTGGGCCTCCAGCTGGCAGCTCTCTCCTACAGTTTTCCAAAATCGCATCTCTTGAAAAGATTGGGCAGCCTTCCTCTCGCAATCCGCCGCCAACCTGCGGAGAAGGGGGGAGGTAGCCTGGCCTGGGGAACCCGCCACCCCGCCCCAGAGGTGGGCGCATCTCGGCGCCGGGTCCCTAGGTCACCCGCCGCCCCGCCCCAGAGGTGGGCGCATCTCGGCGCCGGGCGAGGAGTCCCCGGGACACCAGCCGCCCCGCCCCAGAGGTGGGCGCATCTTGGCGCTGGGTGAGGGGTCCCCGGGTCCCCTGGTACCTCCTTTCGTGCTGCTGCACGAGTTTCTCCTTCTCTTCCCTGTGGCCTGATATCATTTTGAGTCGATTTAACTCTTATTCTGTTTCCAACTTGAGCAGCTCATTGCTGTGGCGAGAGGAGGGCCGGGGTGAGCGGCAGGTGCGGCCCCCCAGTGGGGGAGTGATCGGGGGGTGGCGGGATGCTGGGGGGGTACCTTTGCCTTTCTTCAAGCACCTGAATCTAGTGCTGGTAGTTTTTTGCTCTGTGTCTGAGCCATACAGTTGATTGGTGTGCCAGTGGTATGGATGTTCTGCCTCTCGTCCACTGGGGCCTTGTGGGGCCAGCCTCCCGCTGCACGGCCTCCTGGGAAGAGAAAGGACCTGGGTGACCTCCAGCCCCCCACTCACCTTCCAGAGCCAGGGAGAGAACCCAGGAGTCCTGGCTCCCAGTCCCCCCTGCTCTAACCCACCAGCCCCCACTCCCCTCCCCGAGACGGGGATAGAACCCAGGAGTCCGGGCTCCTAGCCCCCCCTTGCTCTAACCCACCAGCCCCCAGGGGCACAGAGGGGGGTGGGCATGGGGCCAAGGGGAGGATGAGGAGGCCAGACCGGGCCAGGCGAGGGGCACCGGGGAGTCAGCCTGTGTGTGGCCCTTGCAAATCATGTCTGCCTTCTGGTTTCTCAGTTTCCTCATCTATAAAATAGGGATCCTATTTCTCTATCCCACATGAATGATGGAACCACTCCTACTTTGGGGAACATCACAGATTGCTTAGGAAAGTAGGAAGTAATTTCTTAGTAAAGCATATGACAGGATGCATTAAGATCCACTGTTTGAGAGACTGCACATTCGCACAATACTAAGTCACTTCGATACTACAGTGCTGGAGTTTTAGAGAAGGTTTAGACTAAATGAGATTGAATTAAGGACTATTTGGCAGCCTTAACTCCGAGTGCTTTGTTATGATCAGTGTGAAGGTCAGGCCTTTTTCTTTTGAATGTGTTCTATTTGGCTTATTAATAGCACAGTCTTACTATTTATACTGTAAAGCCACCACTTGGCACTGTGGTTTTCTTCTAACTTCGGGGGGAAGTGTATGCACGGTCTTTCCTGGCCCCCACGCACACCCAACTCATATTAAAAGGTTCCCTGCAAGACTTTAAAATTAAGTGGAATGCAGCTGAATTTAGCTTTTAAAACAAAATCAGCTGTACTCAAGTTAGCAACAGAGGGAAACCAGATATCTCAAACTGCATCCTTCTTTGATATAACAGCTACTGGAGTACAGAGTTGGGCTAAAAGTAGCCAGGAAAATGGTATGGCAATTATATGGAGCAGTTAAAGTCTTTAAAATATTATTTAACCTTGAGATGAAAACCATACTACCTATAAAACTTCACTTTAGTGAACTCTTCTGGGCTCCTAAGTGCAACAGGGGGAAATGGTAGCTGCACATCACAGCATAACAGATTGTGGAACATCACAGCAAAATGCCAATGACTTTCTATACTTCATTTTTCTAAAAGGCATATTTACAGTCAGTTACTAACAGAATGACCCATCCCATGCTACTTGGGGAAGTAAATTTTTCAGATCACCTTTAACATAAATTGAAGTCCTAAACACATAAATGTACTGATATTTGGAGAGTGGAAAATGGAAATACCATTGAAGCAGATGGTGAAATAGCTACCTACAGTATTTTGCAAGGCAAGTTCCACCTGTCTGCTTATTCTCAAATATATTAAACTGTTTTAATTAAAAAAAACAAAACAAAAAAAACGACACATACAGAAACACCACTTAACCCTAACTACAGACTAACTCCTAGGGTAGCTTTTTATTGTTTTTGACTTAGAACTACTTGAAGAAAAATGTATTTAAAAGTGTGAAAAGAGAAGTCATTTACATTTCATTTTTGTTTATCAATTAAACGTTCTTTAATGTATACTGGTGAAAGTATGAAAAATACACTATTAAAACTGTAAAAAATTAATACTACTACAATGAATTTAATTTTAACTGCTGACAGGTATTTTTAAGAGCTATTTATATTTCAATGTAATCCTTACTATACCTGCATCGCTGGCAGAGTCTCCTGAAAAAATAAAACACATTTATCAGTCTTTAGATAAGAGATTCTATAAATCTCCGCCCCCAGGGCCCCCTCCCTACCCAACCCCCCCCCCGTCCCCTGACTATCCCCTCCAGAGACCCCCCCGCCCCAGGACCCCCTCCCCTCCCCAACCCCCCCGTCCCCTGACTACTCCCTCCAGAGACCCCTCCGCCCCAGGACCCCCTCCCCTACCCACCCCCCGTCCCCTGACTACTCCCTCCAGAGACCCCCCTGCCCCAGGACCCCTCCCCTACCCAACCCCCCCATCCCCTGACTACTCCCTCCAGAGACCCCTCCGCCCCAGGACCCCCTCCCCTACCCAACCCCCCCATCCCCTGACTACTCCCTCCAGAGACCCCCCTGCCCCAGGACCCCCTCCCCTACCCAACCCCCCCATCCCCTGACTACTCCCTCCAGAGACCCCCCTGCCCCAGGACCCCTCCCCTACCCAACCCCCCCGTCCCCTGACTCCCCCCTCCAGAGAACCCCCCGCCCCCAGGACCGTCAGACAGGAAAGGGGTTAAAATGCTCCGTATTCAGGTCGACTCACCTCGACGTCTTCATGGCTCTGCGTCCCCCGCTGTTCGTCCCCCATCGTCTCTGCCCGGTGAGGTCTGGAGCTGAGGGGAGAGCGGAGGCGAAGGGGCTGGAGAGAGATGGGGGGGGATTCAGCTCGCGGGACAGTAACGGCCTAGGGGGGTGGCGCGGGGCTGCGAATGGGGGCGGGGCCTGGCCGCGTGCTCTACGGGGGGGCTCGGGGACCCACCGCCGGCCCCAGTCTCTGCCCCCCCCAATCCCATGGGGCTGGGGCCGGATCCACGGCGGCTGAGGCAGCTCTGCGGCGTCTCCCCGCTTCCCGGGCCGAGAGTCACTTTCCCGCCCAGTCGGCCCCTCGCGGGTGTCTCGCTCACCCGCCCGCCACACCGGGGATCGCACTGAGCACGTGCAACTTCTCCCGTGCAACCTCTCCCGGGCTGGAGAGGGCGGAAGCGCCCCCGGGGCAGGCTGGGAGATGTCGTCCCTAACTCTCCCGGGACCGGACGTGACGTTGAAAGCGGGAGGAGGAGCCGCGCTCCCCCCGCTGCTGCTCCCTGGCCGGGGGGGTCTGTGCCGGGGAGACCTTCATGACCCCCCCGCGCCCGCCCCCCCCCCCCCGCTGCGGAGCTGCCACCTCCAGGTAGCGGCGCGAGCCCGGGGGCGGGGCTGGGGGCGGGGCGGTGACTCCGCCCCAGTGTCCGGGGGACCCGGCATCTCGCAGCGCCGGGATCTGCTCCCGGGGGGCCCCCGCCCACGGGAGGGTCGGAGCTGCTGACCCCGCGGGAGACCAACGACCCCCCCGCCCGGTCCGGCTCTGCCCGGGGAGGGGGAGAAGTGAGACTGGGCGGGGGGGACCTGGGGAAAGCGGCGGGTGGAAAATGTCTGATCAGCCCGGACATGGGGGGGAGAAGAGCAGGTGACCCCCGAGGGGGGGGGCTGAGATCCCCTCGGATTTACCGCTGCCCCCCCCGCCCTGGGGACCCCTCCGTCCTGCCCCCTTTCTCCCTAGAGACCCACGAGCAACATCCAGGGTGACCCCCCCTTTACCCCTCCCCGAGAAGGTCTCTGGTCCCCTCCCCCCATTTTCTCCCCACTTCGCCAGTGGCCAGTTCACATCTCAGGTCTGGGGGGCCCCCCCCCATTGTTCCCTGCAGGGATTTGTCCTTGTTCAGGTGGGAATCGTTCCCCGTATTGATTTCTGAACTGGGAGGAGGGTCAATGGGCAGAGGCTGGGGGAGCCTGAGATGTGGATACCTCTGGGCTGGGGGCGGCCGCTCTCTGCTGGCAACAGGACCTGGGGTGTCTCAAAAAGGGGAGGGAGGAGCAAGTGCCCCCCTTTGAGAGATGGCCCAGCCCCAAGTTTCCCAGTCCCAGCTACTTCCCCTCCCCCACCCTGCCCAACGCAGCACCCCCCCCCCGCCTGCTAATCACATTCCCTGACCCACAGGCAGTGATATTCTCACTCCAGCCCCACTCCTTTCCCCTGTGAGAGCCACATCACCCAGGGTTCCCTGCCAGCCATGTGAATGTGAGGCGAGAAGAATCCATCCCATTCTGTTGTTGTTTTACTAGCGCTGTATAATCCCCTTCAATTTCCCCCCTTTCCTTTAGAACTGTTGAATGGTGACATGAAATCTCCCCACACATTGGTCCTTCTCCCCTCTATATGCAAATCATTCTTTGACCATTTTCTCCTCATTTAGGAATTACTGATGTCAAATTCTTGAAAACTCTTCCCACTTTTCTTTCCAGGTATCTGACTGATTGTTTATTTCTGGAGATTTTCCTGTCTAATGATCTGAGAACATGAGACTTTCTCAGGTATTGCCATGTGGAGGTGGGGGAAGGGCTGGCACTCAGTGTAGAGGGGGGGATAAGGATGTGGTAAAGCTGACCAGACAGCAAGTATGAAAAATCGGGACAGAAGGTGGGGGGTAATAGGAGCTTGCATAAGAAAAAGACCCCAAATCAGGAATTTTCCTATAAAATGATGACAGCTGCTCACCCTAGCTGTGGTATTGGAGGTGTGTCTGGGATTTTGATTTGGAGGAGTCCATGTCTCTGCTCCCTGTGGCCATGGTGGATTCTGTACCAAAGCAGCACGTCAGCGGAGCAGACGCACACACCATCGCTCTGTCTCAACACGCAGCATTCACTGCCAGATGGGACTCATGATTTTTTAGGGGTCAGCTTGATACGCCTGGCTGGGATGAATTAAGTTGGAGCGGGGGTTGGGGCTGTAATAGTTTGGGATGTTCCTTTCTGCATAGTCAGTTCTTTCCCGTTATTCTTTTACCCACACTGATTCCTGATGTCACTCTCCCCTTAACTTGCTTTGGTTATTTCAGTTCCAGTTTTTAAACGGGATCTAATTATTGCAAAGCTGAATGAAAGATAAAACAAACTGGGCCATTTGAATGTTGGCACATAGCTGGTAGAACTATACCGAGTGCAGGTTTGCTGTCATTACCTGGGTACCTAGAGCATTTTCTGATGAGGTGGGTAAAGCAATGTCAAAGAACCAAAAGCGCTTTCCAGGGTGAAAGCGCTCATCAGGTGTTTGCTCTCCTGGCTGCATGTCACCACCCAGAGCTTGGCAGCCTTTCAGGAGTGTCACGCTGCATTGTATTTACTGATCTCAAAATAAAAGGTGAAGATGGCTGCTTCACAACATCCAATGAAAACTTGCAACCAATTATACAAATAGCCCCTAATGCAATTAAACAAACGTGGTATTAATACTGATTCAGAACTAAAAAAATATGAGATGTGCATGAGAAATGAACTGACACCTAATTTCCATTTCTTAATACCTGAAATTATGACACTTGCTCACACTATCTTTTTTCAAAAGCAATACACAGCACAGAGTCAATTGAAATAATAAAACCCTGCCAATTATTCATAGAATCATAGCATTTTAGGGTTGGAAGGGACCTCTGGAGGTCATCTAGTCCAACCCCCAGCAAGGGCTTTATCAAGCCTGACCTTAAAAACATCTAAGGAAGGTGATTCTACCACCTTCCTAGGTAACCCATTCCAATGCTTGACCACCCTCCTAGGGAAAAAGTTTTTCCTAATAATATCCAATTTAAACCTTCCCAACTGCAAGTTGAGACCATTACTCCTTGTTCAGTCATCTACCACCACTGAGAAAGGTCTAGATCCATCCTCTTTAGAACCCCCTTTCAGGTAGTTGAAAGCAGCTATCAAATCCCCCCTCAGTCTTCTCTTCTGTAGACTAAACAATCCCAGTTCTGTCAGCCTCTCTCATAAGTCATGCGCACCAGACCCTAGTCATTTTTGTTGCCCTTCTCTGGATTCTTTCCAATTTTTCCACTTTTAGTGTGGGCTCCAAAACTGGACACAGACATGGTTAAGAGGACACAATGTCCTTTACCAGTCAGCTCAGATGAGGTTATCAAGTGGTTAAGGTGATAGACTACTAATTCCTTGTGCTCTGCATACATGGGTTCAAATCCCATACTCAGTAGGCACATTTTTCTCTTCTACAAACAACTGTCTCCCCATTTGGTACAATGAGAGACCAAACCTTGTTCCCTTCTGCAAACAGAAACCTCCTCAGACTACCCTTGCTCCAAATAAAACATGTCTAGTATCAGAGGGGGGGAGCCTTGTCAATCTGGATCTGCAGAAGCAACAAAGAGTCCTGTGGCACCTTATAGATCTTACTGGAGCATAAGCTTTCATGGGTATTCACCCCCCAAAGCTTATGCTCCAATACACCACTGTTAGTTTAGAAGGTGCCACAGGACTCTTTGTTGCTTTTGTACAATATGTCTGTACCCTTCTGTCTGTCAGAGTTGGCAGCAACAAGGGCTGGGTTCAGTATCTAGGTGTCTGTTCAAATAACACAATGCAAAACTAGCTAAATTCCCCACCTGGGACAAATATAGACCATGCCCACTTCCAGGACCCTCTAAGGGAGGAGATCGAGTGAAGCTACACAACTTCAAGAAGTTGGCGTATCTTCAACTGACTTATCTGCTCTCCTCACGGCAGTGGTAGTTGGCAGTGCGCTCCCTCGTTGACTCCAGCTTGCGCCTCTTGGCAAGCTGGAGTTCCAGAGTCGATGGGGGGTGCCCCTGGGGATCGATTTATTCTGTCTTGATGAGACTCAATAAATCAATTACCAAAAGATTGATGGCTACCCGCGGTAGTGAAGACAACCCCTAAGAGGCAATACTTCCCCTCTAGAAAGCACAGACTCTGAGTGTAGCAAAAGCCTTTAAATAACAGAGAAACAATGTGGCTTTATGTTGGGGAAACAGGATTCATAACACAGACAACGAGGAAAAAACCCACCCCAAACAAATTGGGCCGTGTCGCTCCTTTGAGTCTAGCAACCCAAAAATCACCCAAAGTCCCACAACCCCAAGGTCTCTGTCAAGGTCACTGCAGCCCCAGAGTTCAAATGTTCATCTGCAGAGTTTTACACCCTCCCCATCCTGTGTGGAAATGGGATGGATAAAGGGCAACTTGTGCGTGCAGATAACTGACTGCCCCACCTCTGCATGGGGTTCTTCTGTAGCTTTCACCACAAGCCACGCCACTCTACCAGATGCTCCTCTCCAGTAGCCATCAAGTGAACCACACCTTTTCACTAGCCACTCACCAATATATCTTTAGGTGACCCTACTATTTAACTATTCAGTGATTTCAGCTCATAGGAGGAGAACATCACTGCTGGCACACCAATGGTTTAAAGTGAATAGAATCTATAACCAGATTTTTAGCAGAATTAAAACTAGATTTCTTATTACACAATAATAAAGGTACAAATAAAAAATTAATACAATTCCATTCCCCTTGCCTAATGAGCAGTACTTGCTAGTTGCTAAGAGGGAGAGGGCACCTCTCCCTTCCCACCTCAGAGATCACAACGGAGTGGGACAGGGGGAGAGAGAGAAAGGAGGACACTCACCCCTCTGGAAGGCCCTGCACTGAGCAGAAGCCAAGTACACCCCACACTTTCCTTGTCCCAAGGCTGCTGCAACCCCTGTCCCTAGGGGTACTGTAGTTTGCTAATCAAAAAGGATGGGGGGGGAGCCCTAACCACCCCCACACTCCCTCCCACTTCCCACCCAGAGAACAATGGCTTGAAACCATCCTCTTCTAGGCCCATCCTTGCTTCTTTTTGATCTGGGCCTTCAATGGAGGCCACGACCGGCAGAGTGCCAAGAGCCACTTAGACAAAGAAATGCTGTTGAATTGAGCCTCCCGATTAACTCAGCAATAGCCCTACACTTGCCCGATCAGTGTGGAGACTCTCAGGCCTGAAGGCCGAGGGTTCTCAACAGATGGGCAAAAGACAGCACAAGTCACCACAGGAGAGCACTATGGTGGAGATCACCATCAGTGCACAATTCCAGCCCCACCTCTTTGTGAGGGCCTCCTATGATGACAGCTGGAGCACATCCCCATCCTCACCAAGAAGAAAAGCAGCAGAAAGAAATGGAGGAGAAAAGAGAAGAAGGGACAAGAGGGAAGGAGGAAGAGAGCAGCAAAAAGGGACAAATTCCAAATGCCCCCTGTGAGGCTCAGATTAATAAATTCCAAGGCCCGAAGGAACCATTCTGGTCTGTATTTCTGTTTCTCATCGACCATAGAACGTCCCTCAAAATAATTCCCATAAGAATTTGAGCAGATTTTTTTAGAAAAACACCCAATCTTGAATTTTAAAAGGCCAGTTCTAGAGGATCCAACACAACCTTCAGTGAATTGCTCCAAACCCTGATTTTAATAATGCAAACCTTATTTCCAGTGTGAATTGGTCTAGCTTCAGCCTGCAGACATTGTCTGCTCATAACCTTGATCTGCTAAAGTGAAGAGCCCATTACTAAATATTTGTTCCCTTAGGCTCATCCTTAACCGTCTCTTTGATTCATCTCCTAGAGTCTGTCAGCACGATGCATGTTTCCATTCACCATTCCTGTGGCTCTTCTGTGAACCCCTCCCCAGTTCATCAGAATCTGTCTCAAATTCTGGACACCAGAAATAGACACAATATTCCAGGAGGGGTTGCGACAGTGGCCAGTACAGAGGCATTGTACCCTCTCTATTTCTACCTGAAAATCTGCTTGGATAGCGTCCCCCGTCTGGTACAAAGAAACATAGATTTGGTCTTACCTTGTGCACAGATGACGATTTCCTTTGACAAAATCCACACAGAAATGAAAAAACCTCCCACAGAATCTCCTCCACACCAGTCCTCTCTTGGTCCTCACAGAGAGGCCACGAGATGGAGACTTGCTGCAGCAAGGTTACAGGGGTCTGTGAGGTTTCTCTTGCCCCACATCCCTGTCCTGCCTGGCTGTTGTCAAGGGAGCTCTGTGAGGTCAAAGCCACCTCATCACCTTTGTCCAATAGGCTGAGTTCGCACCAAAGGGCTTTGTGAATTCAGAGCCACACTCACCTTTCCCTTGCAGGCCTGATGTCTGCCCCTGGCCAGCCTGATTGGATGTTTGAACTGCAACCTGGATCTCCCCACTTGCTCATTATTGATTCTGGGGATCAAGCAGGCTCCCCAGTAAAACAGAGTTGGTTCCTCACCCCACACTGATCCTGCATTTCATTCTTAAGCGGGCCTGGGAAATAGTTATAGTATTGCAAATTTCTGGTAAGCTATCCCAACAGGTTCCCTCCAATGTTAAACCAGTTTGCCTCTTTTTCTCCCCCTTGCTGAGAAAGAGCAAAAGAAGAAAGAAAGCTCCTGTGGGGTGACTTAATACACAGGGTCATGCTGCTTTTTCTTGATACACAGGCTTATGCTGGGGAGTGTGAAGTAAGGGACTGGTAGACTTTACTTTCTTAGGGAGGAAGAAACATTAGCTGCCTAAGTTGGTGAAGAGAGGGTATTTCATTGTGGGCTGTGACTATAAGCAGAAGAGGGACACCTAAGGGCTATCGCTACAGCCCAACTGGGGCCTTGAATTCATAAGGGTGGAATTAAGAATATCAGGTGCTAGTGACTGAGCTAGCTGGATTTGAAGTCAGTCAACTGCCTAGTCTCAGTGCAGAAGGAGCCCTGAGGGTGTTTATTTGTGAGCTGAGATTCCTTTTCTGACCTTTGCCTTCTTTCCTGGTTTATTACTTCTCCAGCAAGCAAACCGGAGCTGTTACAAGGCTGAAGAGATGCTGCTTTCTAGACCAGAGAGCTGGGGTTGATTTAGCTGTTGTCACCATCGCCAGTCATAGAAATCTGGGAGGGTGGAATTTAGGATTCATCCACCAGGAAGACGTGCTGTTGGACTTATCGAGTGGGGGAGAATCAGAAAAAGCGTCTCAGCTCCCAGGGAGTGAGCAGACAAGCAGGTTCACTGCAGGCCACACACACATTTTCACAGGGAATCAAATCCCCCTGGAGAAAACTCAAGAAGCCCAAGCCCAGGAGTGTCAGAGAAGGGAATCACTGTTTGCCTTAAGCTGTGGGTGAGGAAAACCTGCAGGTCCTTAGATCCCTCCAACCTCTGATAGAACCATTTGTGGGGAAGGTCTGGGGAAGCCGAGGAGGACAAGGAGAAGGGGAAAGGACTTGCAGCTGTTGTACAATCATCATGCTCCCAGCAGAAGGATCCGGGGGATTCAACACTTTGGCTGCTTATTGAGGACACAGAACTCACAAGATGGCAAAGCTCAGAGCCCCATTACATAGAGTCCGGATGCGATCAGCTCACACTGAGGAAGAGCAACACCCCTCCCTGGGTCTCTTTGCCAGAGCTCCTATCCGCTCAGTGTACTTCCTTGCAAAGTGTCCAGGCAGACTCCTGAGAGGGTTGCGATGGGGTAAATGAATTCAGGGGAGGATTGTTTCTGGTGGTTTTTCTTTGTGCTGCTCTGTGATCCTGCTGGAGGAAGCATCATTTGAGTTTGTTTCAGTACCTTGGGTTGGGTGCAGGTTGTGACCCTAAGCATGGGGTTTCCTGCACTCTCTGATCTTAGTCTAGGGAATGGACAAAGGAATAGCTTCAGAAACTGGATAGAATGTAGCCTAAGAAAGTGTAGTCCAGGGGAGAAGAAAAGCGGTTTTACCTTTTCCCTGGTGGTCTAGTGGTTAGGATTTGGCACTCTCACTGCCAAGGCCTGGGTTCAATTCCCAGTCAGAGAACAGCCCCTCTACAGTTGGTTTTTTAAAAAACCTTCTTCACTTGCAATTTTAACAAATCCATTGTTTTTCCTCATTCCCCCAAATTCTACATGATGTTGAGAAGAATTTGGAGACCAGATGAAAACCAAAGCTTCCCACTGACTAGTAACAGATTGTGCGCATATTCCCACTGTGCACCTCAAAGTCCAGGCTGCCTGACCTTTTACACAAATAGACATGGGCAAAGTATTTCCCCGCTTGCTAGCTAGGCAAACCAACATTGTAATAATAACAATAGACATTCAGGTTGACCCAAGATGAAAAACTGGGCAAAAATTTATCTGGGACCTAAAAATCGAGCTCTAATTTTGCGTGTGAGATCTTGTGAAAGTTCTGGCTAATGATGTGTCTGGAACCTCTAAGAAACGTCTCAACCTTTAGCATTTGGAAGGACCTGATAAAAAGCTGCTCCTTCTGTTGAAGTTCAGTTCCACCACAGTTGACAAGATTTGAACCTGTGCAGGGAAACCCCAATGGATTTCTGGTCCAGTGCCTTAACCACTCGGCCACAACTACTTGGCAGATATCCCATTCTCATTACACTCTACTTTTGTTCTCACTGAGTGATCCTTTCCAATTATTTCCTCAGACCAGCTTCCACAACACACTCACTGCTGTGCCATTGTGTAAGTGTGTCCATGGCTGAACAGCAAGAATTCCTGCTCATTTCCCTTCTGGCTGGAGCATGAGGAGAGTGTGTTTGTGGATAATGAGGTTGCAGTAGATCAGGGGTGGGCAAACTATGGCCCAGGGGCCAGATGTGGCCCCCAAACCTGTTCTGACTGGCCCACCAGGGCTCGATAAGGGAGGCTGCTCTCGGCCCCTCCCCTGCCCTCCCAGAGCATCAGTGTCAGGTGCCTGAGCTCCCTGCAGGGGAGGCTGCTCCCAGCACCTTGCCCCATGTTCCTGGAGCGTCACTGAAGCTCTGGGAGAGCAGGGGACGGGGCCCACGGGGAAGGCAGTGGGAGCAGCCTGCCCCTGCAGGGAGCTCAGACACCAGACGCTGAGGCTGTGGGAGAGCAGGGAGATGTGCTAGGGAGGTCTTGGGAAGGACTCCTCCGGTGGGGGGAACAGCTTCTTGCCCTCCCCTGTTCTCCCAGAGGCTCAGCAGTATGTGTCTGAGCTCCCGGTGGGGGAGGCTACTCCCGGCCCCTCCCCTGCTTTCACCACTCTCCCAGATCAATGATTGATGCGGTCCCAGTTCATATTAATAACATCCCAGCAGCCTACAAAGTGGGAAGGAGGCAGTTTTGGAGCTGGCGTCTCTCGTCCAGTTCTTCCTTGTGACTTGGGCAGAAGCGGGAAGGGAGCAGAACGTGCCAGGCTGAAGGTTTTGTGCTCAGCCTTGAGGATTAAGCCTGAGCCTGCAGCCTGGATTTCTGAGGCGTGTCCAGCGCACTCTACGGGCCACCAGCTGAAACCACTGAGGGCACAAGGGATGGTTTTCAGGCAGCAAAGGGGCTCTTAACACTCTGAGCAGATCTTTGAGAGGCGGGGGCTATTGATGTCCCTGGGTGGGCTCAAACCACCAGCCTTCTAACTAACAGCCAAATACTCTGGCCCATTGCACCACAGAGACACACATTTAAGGGGTGCTAAGGCTGCTCCCTCACACCCGGCACATCTGCCTGGCAGCACTAGAGCTCACAAGGCGCTAGTTTGGATCCTGGCAGGGGCAGCAAATTATCTGGGCCCCTGGTGCCTGGGCTCCAGCAACATTCAGGGCCCAGGTCCCAGCTCCACCAATGTTCAGAGCTGGGTCTCTCCCCCAGCCCTGCCTGTCACCCCACCTGTCTCCCTGAGTGTCCCTGCCCCTCCCTTGCTGCCATGGCCCCTCCCTCTGCTCTGGAGCTGAGTGTCCCTGTCTCTCCCCTGCAGCTCCATGCTGCCTCCCTGCAGCAACTGCCATCGCAGGGTCCTAGTGCCCCCCCCCGGCTGCTACTGCCAGGGCAGGCTGACCCTGAGCCTGCCCGTCCACCTCAGAACCTTTCATTTTCCAGTGGGACCCTCCTCCAGCACAGGGGACCCCACCCACAGGCAATGATCCTGCCCCATGCTGGGCATGCTATTCCTCTGCCCAAGCTGACACCAGCCGCCAATGGGGTGCACCAGGAATGGCATTGACCAGATTTCCGTGAAGGAGAGACCGTTGACAGCCCAGTGCAGGGCAGTGCCAATGGACTGTTCGGATCACACAGCTCTCACCGTGCACCTCAATTCCCTGAGCAAGACCAGAGGATACTGGAAGCTGAACATCCAGAGTCTGCAAGATAAAGGAGCGGGGTGGTGAGTCCTGATGGTGTTGGCAGAACAGGAAAGCATCAGAGGGGTCTACGGCAACCAGGGGGATTGGTTGGAGTCAGTGAGGGAGGAGTTGGCAGCTTTGTTCTGGGGGTTGAGCAAACACCACAACCTTTAATAAACCAACAGTGCCAAGTCCTGCAGTGTCCTGTGGGATTTCCACCAGACCATCCAGGCAGGGGAGCAGGTCAGTGGGTGACTGAATGACCAGATGAGGCGACAGCTGGTTGAGCTCCAGATGAGTCTGCAGCTGGCTGAGATGAGTGGGACACCGAGTGAAGGGGGGCAGCCTCCCCAGACATTTCTGAGACCTGCAGTGAACAGAGCCAAAGCAGGGGGATGCGGGGACTGAGGGCAAGACCCACAGATATGGTAGAGCAGGACTATAGTCGATGGAGGAGGAGAGAGTGTTCTGTGAGAAGAAACTGCTGGTGGAAAGCAATAAATGCTGAGTGCAAGCCTGCTAGCTGAGAGTCATGGGGGTCAAGGGACAGCAACCCTATAGCAGGTCCCATGGTGTAATGGTCAGCACTCAGGACTCTGTGATCTGAGTTCAAATCTCTGTAGGACCTCCTGGTAATGAATTAATTTGCTGCTAACCATTAGAGCTGAATGTACTGGTTGACCTTTCACTGGGTGAACCAGAATCAGCTCTTTTCCTTCCCCCAGGGCAAGTGATCTGCACTGCAGGTAGGTTTTTGATCCAGCTGGTTCAACAGGCTGGCCGCTCTAAGCTGGGGTTCTGGAACTAAACCATCTGGCTAGAGATTCCTGGGGGTTGCCCTGCCGGTTGTGTTTCTCATGCTTCACCTGACATCCACAACGTTGGTTCCTGCACCTGCAGGTGCCAGGCTCTTCCTCTTGCCCACATGGCACTTGCAGAAAGGAGGGCCAGGGCCAGGCTGAATCCTCAGGGCTCAGCAGGAGGGAGGAAGAGTCCCAGGCTGGAGCCCAGCTCACCTTCCCATCTCTGGGCACCTGGAGCAGAGGCAGTGGGTGCTACATCTCCAAGGGAAGGCTTCAAAGCCACCGAGCAATGGAGGGGAGGACAATGCCGATGTGTGGTGAGCAGACAGTCACAAGACACACAGCCGGCATGTTCCCTGCCCTGCCAAACAGCCACTGAAGATCACTCCCCGAGCAGCATGCTTTGTTTCTTTGTTCTCACTAACAGAGAGAACTGATTTATTTGATACTGAGAAAGCTGCCAGGACAGGTCACTGGGCACCAGATCTCCCTGCTTCTTCCTGCACATCCCTTGCTCTATTGCTGCCCCAGTCACTGCTGTAGGAGGGTCTTATATGCATTAAGGATAAGTCCTCTTCAGGCCTTCTTAGCACAGTTGGCAGTGTGTCAGTCTCAGAATCTGAAGGTCCTGAGTTCAAGCCTCAGAGAGGGCAACTGATTTTGCTCCCTGATTCAGAGAAAAGAGACTAGAGCAGAGGGGTTTCCAGACACCATCCCATCCAGCCAACACACAGACTTTTCTGAGGCATTAACTTTTCTTTCTCCTTTGGATTCTTTAATACAGGTGGAAATACCCATCCCTAGAGACCCCTTCCCACGGAGCACACAACCCTAGTGCAGAGAGAAAGCTGGGGACTGCTGGGTTGTTGTAGGCAAGGCGTGAAAGGGATGCCCAAAAAATCCACTAGGACCATTGCCCCCCTTGCTCACCCCCAAGCACTTTTGACTCTTGCTGACTGTGATGCTGAGACTCCACTGCCTCAGGATCCTTGACACCCCCACTGGAGACCGGTTCCTTAGACCCCTGTTCATATTTCATCTCCCAGCCAGGGCATCCTGGCCCAGCCACTCACCTTCTGCCCCAGGAGAACCAGCTGGTGGGCTGCACCCACAGACAGACACTTATACCGCTCCCCTCAGAGCAGCAGCTGCAGCTGTTGGCAGCTAATCCCCACCTAAGGCTGGGGGAAGGAGCTGGGATCACTTGTTATTTCTCCCCCACATCCAGTCTCACTGGGTTTGGACACATTTCTCTCTCCACCTGATTTCAATTCACAGCCCCTCCCCCATTTCTGCTTTATGCCTCATTCCTGGACAGATGTGAACACACAGAAACTTTTGGTGACCACTCACAGCTACTTCCCTGAAGAGTTTTTAATGTAACAATTGCTGCCTCTGACCCCCATGAAGAACAGGGGATTTTATCCCCAGGCGCTTCATCCTCCTCCATAACCATGTCATCAAAATCACCTGGGTGATGCATGAAACTCCTGACACTCCCCACTCCTCCTCCTTCACGGGTGTGACCCGACCTGACTGGTGTGAGATCCATTTCCTCCCAAATCTCCTACCGGGGGGTTTGCCTCCCCTAGCTGGGCTTCCCCAGGCCCTGTTGCCAGCAGAGCGTGCCCCTCCCCCAGCCCAGGGGTGTCCCTGTTTCAGGATTCACACAAAACTCTTCTCTGGCTCCAGGAGAGGCTCCAATGGCCCCACAGGAGTTACAGCATCCAAGGCTCATTTGCAGCCCAGCTCACCATCCCCCTGCTTAACGTCACTTCTGCTCCCTGGAGAGTCAGTCACTACATCTCCCAGCATGCTCCTGGGGCACTTCCACCCTCTCCAGTCCAGGTAAGGGATGTCTCCCAGGCCAGGCTGACTCTCCCCCCACCTCTCATCTTCTCCCAGCCAGTGTCTCTCAGGAACTAATCTCCCAGGCTGCCCCCCTGCATAACAAAGTTTCCCTGGGCTGGGGGTCAGGCAGGGTGTCTGTGACTATCTGGATCTCACTGGGGATAAGTGGGGGCTGGTTTTAGTGACTCATTAGACTAAGGAGACCCTGGAGGCGAATGCAGCCACCACATTTCAGTTCAGCTTTGGAGATGTGACACATGGACAATCACCTGCTTAAAAAGCATCTAAATCCCATGGGCACAACTCTCTCATGCACAGCTTGTGAGCTCAACCAACTACGGACAGCAGCCCTGTGAATGAGTCATGGAGACTGTTATACAGATAAAACGACACAGGACGTTTTCAGGGGACAAGACAAGAATGTCACATTTATTATAACACAATTTGATTTATAAATGTAACCCTTCTGCCCTTCAGAATTGGCAGCAACAAGGGCCGGGTTCAGTAAATAGGGGTTCCCTCTCAACAATACAATGCAAACTGGCTCGAGCCCCCACCCAGTGACCTGGGAAAATCCTAACACACCCCTGGGCGCCTCAATGAGGCAATACTTCCCCTCTTGCAAGCACAGATTGGTGTAACAGAAGATCTTTATTAACATGAGGTAAATGACATCACTAAACTGGGAAAAACACCACACCTAGGGTTCATACACCAACCCGTGAGCAAATTGCCCCTCCCCAGCAAGTTTGGGCTGTGTCCTCTCCTGTGGGTTCAGGAGTCCAGCAACCCAAACGTCACCCAAAGTCCCACAAGTCCAATAGCCCAAAGTCCCTGGAGTCCAGCAACCCCAAAAGTCACCCAAAGTCCCAAAAGTTCAACAGCCCCAAAGTCTCTGGAGTCCCTGGTGGAAAGTCACTCTGCCGAGTCTTACCTCCCAGGCTGGGTGGAAGTGGAGAGCAGAGTGGAGGGTACCTTCATGAGGTCCGAGGCCGACGGCCCAGTCTCTCCGTGGGGTGCTGGTGGCTCCGCTAGCCGCCCTGCTAGCCGACTCAGGAACTGCTCTGCCCGCGGCTCAACTCTGCTCGCTGTCTCAGGAACTGCTCGGCCAGCTGTCTCAGGAACGGGTCAGCCGGCACCGGGGCTGCTCGGCCAGCTGTCTCAGGAACGGGTCAGCCGGCACAGGAACCGCTCTGCTTAGGGCCCCCCACTTAAGATAAAGCTCAGTGATTTTCAGCTCTTAAGTGATTTCAGCTGTTGAGTGATTTCAGCTCATAGCGGGGGGGGGGGGGGGGGGGGGGGGGGGGCCCTTAGTGCAGAGGCACCACCAGACCCAAAACAACTTCAGCTCCGTGGGCTGAAGTTAGACTCCTAAAGGAAGCAAAAGTCAGCTCTGACATTCCACTGGGGAGAGAGGCCAGGTGCAATAGGCCTGTGCGGCCCTCAGACAAGGCCCTGACCACAAGGTCTTGAGCCTGTCTACAGCCTCTCTCAATTCAGTGAGTTTTGGAACCCCTGTCCCTTGTTTACCGAGTGCTACCTAGCTGAAGGCGAGTCCCTCCAGCATGCCAAAGGCCAAATCAATGTCCCAACCCCTCATTCACATAAACATGTTAATCAGCACTCTATCATTCTTGCCCCAATACTACAGAAACTGGGGGTCCCACAGTAGCCAAAGTGATCATTTTGGCTGTTAGAGGGCAGGCCAGGTGCGGTGGGTGTGTCTAAGCAAATCAGGTGTTATTTTCCAAAAGCTACTGCAATTTCTGCAACTCACCACTGGATGTCACCCATACTGACACTGCAAAGTCATTGCAATTCCTGCAATTCCCTGACACTGCTTACATCTTGTTAAGGCTATTGGCTGCATCTTCAGCGTTGGTGTTCACACTTTTTCATCAGGAGGGGCTGGAGGTTGATTTCATCATCCATGCATACCTCATTCACACATTTAAATTAATTAGTTTACATCAGGGTTTTGCAGAAAGGTTTTACTTTCTTGACGTTTACAGCAAGGTTTACAAAATGGAGTGAGCATTTTAAAATGGAGTTTAAGATAAGTTAAATGGAGTTTGAGTTACAATATGGACAAGTGTAAGAAATGGCAGATGGTGAACAATAGTTACTATAGAAAGGTAAATAGTGAGCAGACGTTACAATGAAACAGTGCAAGTTTAAATCCTTTAAGTAGCAATTGGATTGAAAGTGAAATTTAGAAAGGCAGCCACCTGAACAGCTGTGAACATGAACAATTTACAAACAATTTCATTGATCAGTTCTACAAAACCCCCACATCCACAGCAGAGTGGCGCAGCGGAAGCGTGCTGGGCCCATAACCCAGAGGTCGATGGATCGAAACCATCCTCTGCTAGTTTGTGATTTCTACGTATAGCCCTGGAAATAATTCTGCCTGCCTTTATTTGCTCCACATTGAAAAGAGGAGCAAATTCTCTCTCTGTTTACACTTCAAGGGGGATGCAGAGTGGCATCTTGTGCACCTCCACCTAGGAGCCAGACCTCCACCTAGGAGTCACCTGAGGTAACCTCAAGTCTCTGCCCCCTCTCCCCAGGTGCTTTGGGGTTCCCCAGGGCCCAGCATGGAGCTGCTGTCCCTGCAGGGTCCCTGGGAGTCACAAAGAGGTGATGTGAGGTTACTGCCCCATCTGTCCTGGGGTGGGGGACTTGAGCCCCTGGAACAGCCCTGTGGGGACTCAGCCCTGTGGGGAATTCACTGTCTGTGGAAAAGCTCTTCTAGGCACTGGGATTCCCAGCTACATTCAAGTGGCATGAAGGAGAAGAAACAGTTAATGCTTTAGAACAGGTTGGGGGAGCTGGATGAGATTAGAAGGTGACAGACAAGCACCTTTAAGAGGAGGCAGCTGTCCCTGTCAAATAAATCATCTCCCGTCTCCATTTGAATGACAGCCTCAATTGTTCCTTATCCAGACAGAGCCCCAGGATTGGAATCAGCAGCAGCAGTAAATCCCAGGCTTTGGCAGGCTCCTGGTCCCTTTACGTGCAGGGTTCACTGTTTTGCTGAAAGGACAGTGGTACTGTTAGGTAAAAAGCAAGTCCCTACTCACCTCTCCAGCACCCGAGATTCGTGCGGAGTTGGTTTGGGCCCACAAACTGTCAGAGACCACTTACACAGACTTCAATTCATTGATCAATGGGCTCACACTATCCTTAGCTCCAAGCTTCAGAGTAGTGTGGCAAATTTACTAGGGGTGAGCATCAATATTTATACACAGAAGTAAACAAAGTGATTTACAGATCATAATGGTCATGCATAATCAATCAAGATTCTACAGGATAAATCAGGTTAAAATGTAAATTCCAAAAGATAAGGGGAGATGGCTACTTAAGGGGGGGGTGTCATGAGTAGTTTGCAGGTCAGAGCTTTGATTGAAAGTTCAGACAGACATCAAGTCTGGGATAAGATTAAGCTTAATCAATAGTTCAGACTCAACATTCCCCCATTTGTAGCTTTGATATAATTTATTTATCAAAAAGCTACATCTTAGTTTAAGGAGCTAAGGGCAGCTTGGCAACTTCAGCTTGTGCCAATTCGAAAAGAGTAGGGCCTAAAAAAACAAGCTGACTTACATGAGTCTATGAGGGAGGGGACACACTGAATACAACAACACAGTATTATAAGGATTACTATGGCCCCAACAATACTCACTAAGAGTTTTACTAAAGGCGGTGCCATTAAAACACATGTTGTATTTAAAATCATACTACACAACATTCATAATACAGTTGCTTTTAAGTTAGAAAAACATTCTTCACAATTCCCTCCTCTTTAAAGATAATTTCTTTTATATTTTAAAAGCAAATTACTTTCAGCTTTTAAATTATGCACTAATTTAGAGGTACTATTCAGTTTAGGCACACCCAGTATTGGGGTGTTGAGGTAGATATTATTTTCAAAGACATAGCATTTCTCATTCATGAGAGCATATATTTTTCTTTGGGCAGCTAACATTATGTTTCAGGCCATTTTGACTTGCCCACTTGTTTCAGGATAGACTCTCACTGAGATTCATTGCTTGGTTTGTCTTTTAAACAAACATTCTGAACATGAACCCTTTTAGTTTTAGGGCAATTCATGATAGACTGTAGCTTTACATACTTAATATGTTCTAAAAAGTGCTAATTTACTGGTGGAAGCTCTATTTTTATCCAACCAGGAGTTACTTGTCACAAAAAATGCTAAGTGACTTCTATTAAAAAGACTCAACACGAGTCAGTGTTATGCAGAGGCACTGATATTTGAAGTAGATTTTGCATCTACTCTTTGTTAGCTACTATGAAATACTTGTTTGTTTTCTTATTCTTGTTTGGTCCTATGTTAGATTATGCTGGACCAGATCTCTATTTTGGTAGCATTCAAGTCATGTTAACAGTAATCAGAGGGATAGGTACACAGAGGAGTTTCTATCTTGCGTCTACTAAGAACTGAGTACACACTTAACAATCACTTCTATTTTTCAAAATACAGGTTTTGACTTTCTGGAAATATCTAATAAAAAAACACATTATACTCATGAAATAAATCTTGCTTAATCTAAAACAAGATTAATAACTTAAAATTGATTAATACTTCAATTTGATAAACATTAAGTCCTTTTGAATTTTATCTTCAGGCTGAGACCCGGCACGGTCTCCGCTAGCCACTTTTCTTCAGGGTTCTTCTTCGTCCCCTCTCCAGTTGCTAGGGCTTGGGTTTGCCCCGCTGTCGTCTAATTCTCATCCTGGTCCGTCGAGGGTGGAGGCCTCAGCTGCCTCGTTGTCATCTGGGAAAAGGGCATGCTTACATCAGGCGTGGTGAATTCAGGCTTCCTTTTCTGCCACCTTGATGATGGTTGGGGTGGCCAAGGCACTCGGTATGGTCCTTTTCACAGGGGCTGGAGCAGAACTTCTTTGTAGGCTTTAACAAAGACTTAAGAACGAGGTTCTATCGGGTGTGCTTTTACATTTAAAAGCAGTCTCATATCTGCGGAGAGAGTTAGTCTGTCTCTGGAGCTGTAAAACAAAAGAAGTTAGTTCTGCTTTTTCAAGCACCAAATCAGCAGTCATGGAATATTTGACTAGGTAAACTGAGGAAGGCCTGCCAAAAAGTAGTTCAAAAGGTGATAACTTGACTTTTAGGAGTGTCATGGAGATTGTGCAGCACAAGGAGTAATGCATTTATCCAGTTAAGACCAGTGTCTTTGCATATTTGTCCTTTTAACCAGGCCATTAGATTGCAGGTGCCAAGGTGTGTGGCACTTCTACTGAACTTTCAAGGCACTCATAACTTGCTGAAAAACTGTTTCTGTAAAATGAGACTCACGGTTTAAGTCTGTCATCTTGGGTACCTATACTTAGGGATAAAATTATTTAAGAGATATTTGTCCACAGTCTAAGCATTTGCTCTTTTGGTATGAAATGCTATACACAGGATGGCAGTTCAGAAAAGTTAATTTGAGGCTTTTTAAAAAGAAAGACAGCTCAGGGCCAGGTTCTGGATGGACTTTGACTCCTTTTGATTGAATTGCTGATATGACAGGCAAATCCTTTTACAATGTAAAACATGGGTCCAGACAGTTAATCAGTCTTTAGTATTTCACAAAAACAATGGTAATGGACAGTCCCAAGGTGTTGCTGTTCAGGATCTTTAGGTAATGTATTCTTTACCTGTGAGTAACAACAAAAAAACTAACACATTTCATTAATACTTGGCAGTGTTACAAACTTTACAACTGAGTGGGCATTTTAGCCCTTTTTTCTCTCTCTTTCTCTCTTTTTCTCTCTCTCTCTCTGACACACACACACACACACACACACACACACTTTTCTTTATCTTACATTGTTTTTATACAGTACTTTAGTTTTACATACACTTTTATAATAAAAATAACTGAATTACAGAGCTTTGGAGTAACAGAACAGGACAAGCATACTAACTGTTGAGGCCACTTGGTACCTCTGGTGTCTAATAGCTTTCTTCCCTCCCTCGCCCTCTGGCTAGAAATCTAGGGGTAGCCAGAAGAATTCCATGTGCAATTTGAGGAGTGAGTTAACTTGTCATGTTAATGCTTCCAAAGTCTATTGGTATATAATTTCAATTGAAAATTATTGTTCTTAACTAGTGAAATTATAACAAGTATATTTAAACCTTAACATTGTAAAAACAATTTTATATTACAAATTGAATAAACACATATCTATATTTCAATTCTGCAGTATATTGCCTTATGTACAAATTATCACAAACACAGTTTTGGCCACATTGACAAAACATTTTAAGACAAACATAGAACATAAAATACAATTCTTATTGTGCCAGTAAGTGCATAGTTTGTCAGCTGGCATCAGCTTTCTTTGAACCTTTTATATCTCTACTTTAAGGGAATCAGTTATTATTTTCTTTTGGTTTTTTAGGCAAACCAGGTTTCAGTTACTTTTTATCAATTAGGTAATTTGCATGAACACAGATGTTTTTTTGGCTTGCCTTTTTGGATTTAAAGCTAGTTACAACTTAAAAGGATACAATTATCTTTACCAGAATCTTTTACTGTTAACTTTTTCTTTTGTAACACACACTGATCTGAAACACCATTAGCATTACAAACAAATTTAGCTAAACCATGCATAGCTGCATACTTGCAAACTAATCTTTGTGCTTGGATTACTTCTTATAAGGATTTAGTTACAGACATTTTAAAGACATTAAAACATTTTCTTATTTTCACTAAAATTATTTTTCTTTACTATTTTTTTCTATGCTTTTGGGTCAACACTATTAGAATTTCGGTTTATTAGGGTTACTTTGAGGTTTTATTTAACAAAATTAAATTTGCTTGCCCTGAAGGTTCAAATCTTACTCTGTCTTGTTTAACAGATAAGTAATTTGCATTTTCACAGACAGAGAAGTAAGTCCAGGGGCTAGTTTTAAAAGGGATACCATTTATTTTTACTAACAAGCTAGTTTTAAAGTTCCATTGTTCTTTCTTTACTTACTTTTGCTTTCACAGGGGATCAGATGTTAGGTTCTGTAAGAGACTACAAATCACATTCAAAGTGTCTAGACTCTAGAGGTGAGATTTGTACTATTTTTTTAACTTGGGACACAGACCTTGTTTACCTGCAGAATTAGCATGGACATTTCTCTTTGAACAACTTTGTCTCTCTTAAGAGCTGGTGGTGCAGGGATGCATTCGTTCCCGGTGTAACGTCCCCAGGGGCATTCACATTTAAAGTGACCAGTCTGTTTGTACTGAAAACAATCTTTGAGTTGCATTTACTACAGACAATTTCAAGCTGTTAAGAGCTGAAACCCTTTTTGATCAAATCACTTTTACACTTTAACTGCATCAAACTGTTTATCTGTTTTCCTTTAGGAACTTTTCTAGGCAACACTTCACTACTCACAGAAATTCTGTCTTTGTTCTCTTCACTCTAGGGCTTCTAAGGAACAGCTTCTTGAGCAACAACAAATTCTCACTAGGATTTATTCACATTCATGATTATCTTTGGCCCATCAGACAGATCTCTACAAAATCTCCTCTTAGGCAATCTTACAAGCTCACTGGACAAATGGTTAATTAGAGTTATTATTTTTCCTCTGCAGTTACAAACTTAGAACTACACTACAAGCTGAAAAACAGACAAAAAAGACAGACAAGGAGGATACAGACACACACTTTCCTACCCTAGACACACAGCTTGGGATTTTCTTTTTGGCCTATTGCCAAGTGATTATTTCTCCCGAGGTTTCTCCCGTACCATTTTTCCTCCTACCCTCTGCACAGATTCAGATCCTGAGTCCTGCAGATTCCCCTCTGCTCCCTGGAGAGTCCCCCTGCGGAGGAGTAGGGGCAGGTGCAGTGGGGACCAACTGGCGGGTCAAAACACGCCATGGTTTACACCCTTTATCGAAATAACATGGAGGGGGTTCACTCTCGGGAGAATACCTGACTGTCATAATCTTTAAAGATTTCCACAGCTCTGCTGCAGAGTTCAAACAAAATCAGTAACTTAACTGTCCCGGATGGTTTTTTCGATCTGGCCCTCTACTTCTCCTTAAAGCAGCCTGCTCAAAAGAACCATACAAAGGCAACCTTTTCTCCAGGTTGGCCCATACCGCGGTATTCCCAGTCTAATTCCCTACACACAGCGTGTACAACTTCTTAGACATTCCTGTCTGTACTGGGAGTCTTTCTTCATAACACAACTTATTCCTAATGCTCAAAAAAGTTCTGAAAAGGGACACTAGTCCCTTGACCCATGGTGTCTGACAGGAGCCCTCCAACTGGCGTTTACCCTGCTGTCCAGTACACGACCCCTCAATATTGAATTGGCTGGGAGAAATCTCCCGTGGCGCCTGCCAATTCGTATATGAGTGATCTGACCACTGGACAGAGGCACCGCATCAGAAGGAATCCCGAGACAAGCCCCCATATTGTTAGGTAAAAAGCAAGTCCCTACTCACCTCTCCAGCACCCGAGATTCGTGCGGAGTTGGTTTGGGCCCACAAACTGTCAGAGACCACTTACACAGACTTCAATTCATTGATCAATGGGCTCACACTATCCTTAGCTCCAAGCTTCAGAGTAGTGTGGCAAATTTACTAGGGGTGAGCATCAATATTTATACACAGAAGTAAACAAAGTGATTTACAGATCATAATGGTCATGCATAATCAATCAAGATTCTACAGGATAAATCAGGTTAAAATGTAAATTCCAAAAGATAAGGGGAGATGGCTACTTAAGGGGGGGGTGTCATGAGTAGTTTGCAGGTCAGAGCTTTGATTGAAAGTTCAGACAGACATCAAGTCTGGGATAAGATTAAGCTTAATCAATAGTTCAGACTCAACAGTACCTCTACCCACCACAAGTCCCTCATTTCCGGCTCCCCAGCAGGGGAAAGCAGCATAGGCTTGTGTACCAAGCTGACCCACATGAGCTTTCTTTCTTCTCTTGCTCTATCACAGCAAGGGGAGGGAAAAGAAGCTCTCGTCACACTGGAGTCACAAGGGGGACATAGGTTTGATTTCCTGAGTGCGGGCTCCAGACCTTTGCTCTACCAGCTGACCTAGAGAAGGGCTGTCACTACTTTCTCCAGAATCCAAGTGAGTTTTTGTAGCGTAGTGGTCACCACATTTGCCTACAACGCCAAAGGCCCCTCGTTCAAACCCAGTAAACAACATTTACTTTTCCCAGCTCCCCTTTCTGTCCAGCAAGGAGCTCCTCTCTCTGCCACTGGCCTGTCCCTGGATCATCCCAACTCCTGCATGAGAGAGGGGGGTGACATCCGTGGAGAAAGCACCTGGAATCAGCCCGGGGAAGCTGCAGGACTTAGGCCAATCGCCTTTTGGAGGCTTGTGGACATAGTGGCCAACTTTACCCAGCACTGGTGAGTGCTCGGGCCACCCCAACTCTGCCCCTTCCTTGCCCCCATTCCAACCCCTTCCCCAAATCCCCAGCCCTGCCTCCTCCCACAGCTGTCCCACATTTCCCCTCCTACCCCTCCCTCCCAGGCTTGCCATGCAAAACAACTGTGTCATGTGGCAAGCCCGAGAGGGGGGATAAGTAGTCGTGGTGGGCTCAGGGGAGCAGGCAGAGCTTAGCTAGGGCAGGGGGAGGGCCACAGGATGTAACCCTGACAGGAGGCAGAGGAACCACTCCCCTCCCCAGCTCACCTCCGCTCCACCACCGCCTCCTCCCCCGAGTGCACCGCCATTCCGCTGCTTCCTCCCCGCTCCCCGGTTTGCCACATGAAACAGCTGTTTCATGGCAAGCCTGGTGGGAGGGGGGAAATCAGAGCAGTGGTGCACTTAGGGGAGGAGGTGGAGGTGGATTGGAGGTGGAGGTGAGCTGCGGTGCAAGAGCACAAGGAGCTGCTGGTGGGTGCTGAGCCCCAGAAGACCAATGGAGTCGATGCCTATGCTTGTGGTTTGTCCTCCTCTGCCCTTGGAGCTTGGCCTTCACAGCCGGCTCTTCCTGCTGGTCTCCGTTACATGACTTGCCAAAGGAGGAAGTGAGGTGGGAATGGGACAAAAGAGGAAAGTCCTGCTGAGGAAGGAAGGGCAGAAGCTGTGGGGATAATAGGGCACCATTCATTCTGCCAAAGCCTGGGGAGCTGTGGGTGGCTGCTGGGAGGTAGAATCCTGTGCCTGCCTCTTGGCTCCCCAGGATGGCTACTTGCAGTCCAGGAGGAGAAGGGGTCCAGGATGGACGGAAGACTTGCAAAGCTGAGCACTGAGTGACCTGGGCTAGTGCTCTTTTGTGGCCAAGCTGGGTGTGGGCAGCGAGATTCACTTCTCCTTAGTGGCCTAACCGGGGGCTTATAATCGTTCCTTATCCAGGCAGAGCCCCAGGATTGGAATCAGCAGCAGAAACATCTGTACACAGCAGGAACCAACACTAAACATGCTTTAAAAGGAGCTCCCTCCTTCCTTCTAGGATAGGATTTGTCATCATGGTAAATGATTTTCAGTTCCCTTCTCTGAGGGCAGGGATGGGGTTGGCGTCACCTCAAGCTGCGATGTGGAGCTCATGTCTTCCCGGGAACCAGCCTCTGCTCACAGCTGACAGGCTGCCTCCAGCCAGCTCCTTAGCTCTGTGGGAGTGAGTCATATGTCAAAGATAAGTGGCACATAGGAGAAATATTTCTTCACATCAGGGGTCTCCAAACTTTTCAGCCCGAGGGCCGCATTAGCTATCAAATAGCAGTTTGGGGGCCGACAACACACTCGAGGTCCAAATAAAAAAGAATCAAAACATGGATGTTGTTTTTAATTATTTATTTAATATTATTTTATTCAATTATTTAATAACACATTGATACACTACACATGAACACCTGTTCACAACACATGAACACTACACATGAACACCTGAACACTACACCTGAACACCTGAACACTACACCTGAACACCTGTTCACTACACATGAACACCTGAACACTACACATGAACACTACAGATGAACACCTGAACACTACACATGAACACTACACATGAACACTACACATGAACACCTGAACACTACACATGAACACTACACATGAACACTACACATGAACACCTGTTCACTACACATGAACACTACACATGAACACCTGAACACTACACATGAACACTACACATGAACACTACACATGAACACCTGAACACTACACCTGAACACTACACCTGAACACCTGTTCACTACACATGAACACCTGAACACTACACATGAACACTACAGATGAACACCTGTTCACTACACATGAACACTACACATCAACCCCCCAACTGACCCACCCAGCCAGGTCTCTCCCCCCAAAACCTCCTTCCCTCCCACCCACCCCCCAACTGACCCACCCAGCCAGGTCTCTCACCCCCAAAACCTCCTTTCCTCCAGCCCCACCCCCCAAATGACCCACCCAGCCAGGTCTCTCACCCCAAAACCTCCTTTCCTCCAACCCCCCCACAATGACCCACCCAGCCAGGTCTCTCACCCCAAAACCTCCTTTCCTCCAACCCCCCCCCCCACTGACCCACCCAGCCAGGTCTCTCACCCCAAAACCTCCTTCCTCCAACCCCCCCCCAACTGACCCACCCAGCCAGGTCTCTCACCCCCAAAACCTCCTTTCCTCCAGCCCCACCCCCCAAATGACCCACCCAGCCAGGTCTCTCACCCCAAAACCTCCTTTCCTCCAACCCCCCCACAATGACCCACCCAGCCAGGTCTCTCACCCCAAAACCTCCTTTCCTCCAACCCCCCCCCCCAACTGACCCACCCAGCCAGGTCTCTCACCCCAAAACCTCCTTTCCTCCAACCCCCCCCCCCATCTGACCCACCCAGCCAGGTCTCTCACCCCCCCAACTGACCTGCTCAACCCGGTCTCTCCCCACAGACCGGTTCGCCGCCTGGCAGTGGGTGGCTCCTTGTTTCGCCCCCTGCAACTGCGTGGCGGTGCGGCGCGTCCCGGCCCCAGCTCCGAGCCGTCCCTGGCCGGCGGCGGCAGCCGAGCACGCGGCGCTTCCAGGCCCCGCGGCTGGCGGCGGCGGCCGAGTGCGCGGCACTTCCAGGCCCCGCGGCTGGCGGCGGCGGCCGAGCGCGCGGCGCTTCCAGGCCCCGCGGCTGGCGGCGGCGGCCGAGCGCGCGGCACTTCCAGGCCCCGCGGCTGGCGGCGGCGGCCGAGCGCGCGGCGCTTCCAGGCCCCGTGGCTGGCGGCGGCGGCCCGCGCGGCGCTTCCAGGCCCCAGCGCGGAGCCAAAAAGATCTCCGCGGGCCGGATGAGAGGGCCTCGCGGGCCGCATCTGGCCCGCGGGCCGTAGTTTGGAGACCCCTGCTTCACATGCATTGGTGGTATAGTGGTGAGTATAGCTCCCTTCCAAGCAGTTGACCTGGGTTCAATTCCCAGCCTGTGCAGTTTTAGGGAGCAGGGATTGGTGTAATTTTAGTCACATTGTATCAGTTTATCAATGACAACAGAGAATGAATGTTCTGAATCCCAGCAGGTCGTTCAACACCCAGCAGAGGAAGAAAGTGGGGGACTGTAGAGTGAGCTCTTGGTTTTATCCTCTTGTTAAAGTGTTTAGTTATTTTTTTTTTAATTTTTCCTTTATTTCCCTCTCTCTTTTAGACTCAGAGCCTTTACGGTCAGAAGGGACCAGCGTGATCATCTAATCTGATCTCCTGCAGCTTACAGGCCAAAAGACCCCACCCATTCGTGCAATAGATCCCCTAATATCTGCTTGAGTTACTGGTGTCCTCAAATCATGGTTTAAAGATGTCAAGTTGCAGAGAATTCACCATTTACAGAAGAGGTCTGCAAACTTTCCCCCGCAGCCCCTTTCCACGGAGGGAAAAGTCTGGCAGCCCCCGGGGCGGGTATGTTTGCCGAAATGCCGCTGCAAAAATCAGAAGCTGCCGGCGGTGGTGGCATTTTGGCAGAACCAAATAGCCCACCCAGAAGTTTGGCGGTCTCCCGGGCGGTCTCAGTGGTGGTGCTGGGGTCTCATGCAGCCCATGGGGTGGTCTCGCACACCTCCGGGGGTGTGCTCACCTGTTTGACGACCCACTGATTTACACTAATTTAAACCTGCAAGTGACACATGTGCCATGATGTAGAGCAGGGGTGGGGAACCTTTTTTCTGCCAAGGGCCATTTGGACCTTTATAATGTCATTCGTGGGCCGCTCCCCCCCCCCCCCGAGGAAGCCCAGGCTGGCAATGGGAGCTGAGACCCCAGCTGGCAAGGGGCCAGCGGGGAAACCCCAAAGCAGTGGCAGGCGGAGTGCTTAGCCCTGCACTGCTTTGGGGTTTCCCCCGCTGGCTCCTTACCAGCCAGGGTCCTGCTGCCTGCCCCAGTCAGCTCCTGCTATCAGCTGGGTGTAGGGGGTGACCTTCCTTTACCCCCACCCAGCCTCCCCCCTCTAACCGCCTTTCCTCCCCCACCCCTGCCTGGCCCGGCCCATCCCATGGAACCTAACCTCCTCCTCTCTCCCAACCCAACTTCCTGCCCCCATGCCTGACCCACCCAGCCCAGCCTCCCCCCCACCAAACCTCCTTCCCTCCCGCACCCACCCCATCCAGCCTAGTCTCCTGGACCCCCTCCCTGCCCACCCAGCCTGGCCTCCCCCCCACCCTCTTGCCTGCCCCCCAGCCCAGCCTCCCCACCACCACACCCCGTTGACCGTCAGCTCCCCGTGGCTCCTCCTTAACCCGCCGGGCTAATGGTGGCCATGCTGCACCGGTGACTCCCCCAGGCGCTTCCCGGCCCCTTCGCCGAGTGCGGAGCCACCCCCCGCATGGCAGCCTGCGCGCGTCCCTGGCCGGCGGCTCCCCCAGGTGCTTCCGGCCTCTTCACCGAGCGCGGAGCCGCCCCCGCCTCCCGGCCCATTTGCGTCCCTGGCCGGCGGCTCCCCCAGGTGCTTCGGTCTCTTCGCCAAACGCGGAGCTGCCCTGCACCGCCAGGCGGGGGCGGCTCCGTGTTCGGCAAAGGGGCCGGGAAGCGCCTGGGGGAGCCGCCGTCCAGGGACGTGCGCGGGCCGGATGGAAGACTTTGGCGGGCTGTATAAGGCCCGCAGGCCGGAGGTTCCCTACCCCTGATGTAGAGGAAGGTGAAAAAATCCCCAGGGTCTCTGCCAATCTAATCCTGCGGAAAACTCCTTCCCAGCCCTAAGCATGGTGATCATTCAGTAGAACAGATGAACATAGTAGGGATTGATCTGAAAATATATTTCCATGAAAAAATGCAAATCAACTCCTAAGGGAGCACCTGGACTTGAACCAAGGACCTCTTGATCTGCTGTCAAATGCTCTACCACTGAGCTATACTCCCTGTGGTGTTAAAACCATTGATCTTAAGGATTATGAAGGACACGCCTTACTTCACAACGCTCCTGTTACCCTCCCAGGCAGGGGTGGTTTAAAAATAGGGTTTTATTAAACATGATCTGCCCAGGTAAGCACCACAACTTACACAATCCCAACACCAGCTCAGTCTCACCACAGCACAACTACTACTTACCTGGGACCACATGCAGCTCCCCCACCCTGTGCAATTTAAACTCACCAGCATTTCTCCAAACCCTCAAAGGCCCAGGGCACATGGAAACAGATCCCATTACTCCCCAGCACCTTCATTGAGGAACTCCCCAATAATGGCATCCTGACCAGAAACACAGAGCCACCAACTCTGATTTAGAAACACCGAGCTCCAGGGAGTGTAACTGAACTGGGGAAACTGGCATTTCGTAAGAGGGAGCTCACGTTTAGATGAACTGGGTTTTTGTTTTGTTTTGTTTTTTACAATTTCTTATAACACTAAATAATCCTTCATCATGATGCCAGTTTATGAAAAGGGCTCCAGAGGTGATCCGAGCAATGACAGGCTGTCACGTTACTGGAATAATTTGGTACCATATAGATCATTGGGGGTCTTGAGGGGAGGGAGGGAGCAGCAAGAGAGCCTCACGCTGCTCTCCGGCTCTCGGCTCTCGCTGCCGCCAGCTGGGGGGGGGGAGCGCTGGCTGGGCTGGGCTGGGCTGGGGAGGGGGGGCGGCTGGACTGGGGAGCCCCCAGCCACTGTCAGCTGGGGGGGGCGGGGCTGGGGGGGGTGGCCGGCTGGGCGGGGGGGTCCCCAGCCGCTGTCAGCTGGGGGGTGTGTGGCGGGGCTGGAGGGGTGGCCGGCTGGGCTGGGGGGCCCCCAGCTGCTGTCAGCTGGGGGGGGGAGCGCCGGCTGGGTTGGGGGAGGCAGCTGGGGGGGGGCTCCAGAGGGAGCCAAATTTGATCCTTCAGGGCAAGGAGGAAAGAGAGAATTTGACTTTGCAAAGAAAAGCCACAAGGTGACCCTAAAAGGCCAAAATTCTAATGGTATTGACCCAAAGGCATGGATTGACAAACCTAATTGTAAATGGACACTTACAATGGAATTGTTGTTGTTACTAATGGCAATTTGTGTAACTACTGTGTTGTTACCTGAAACTGTAAAATTGTACAATGGGCCTAGTCTTGTGAAAAATCCTTTGGACATGTCAAGAGAAATACAGGGAAACACACTTTATGTAAAGAGGCCTGGTTCTACTAATGTGTCACAGTTAAGGCCTGTGAACAGTGGTAAGACTTTCCAAAGGGAAGAAAACATTCCACACCACATGTGCAATGTAAGAGGGGAAACTAAGGCACAGTACCCTATTGTTTCTATGGCTAAATGCCAAGATTGCTGTGCTATGAACAACATTGATATCTATATTAATTTGGCGGTACTGGGGTTCCAAACATTTGCCAGAGCTCGTATGTATAAAGTAGCTGTTTTCTTTAGCTCTTGGCAAAGATCACATAACGCAAACCCACGGATGGGGGAGCTTTTGGGATGCAGTCAGGGCTGTTTTGTCATCCTTTCCTGCATCAATTTTGCATTGGGGGTGTCACGTGACTGAAATAATTTGGGACCCTATAAATCATTGCTGCAACCAGGGTCCTATAGTGGCTCCAAATCTTATGTACAGGGGGTCATAATGGGTGCCTACAACCAGGTTATGAATGACTAATTATGAATATGCCAGTGATATGTGTGTATCAATTTTGTAGTTAGAGCTATAATATTGGCTCTGGACTGTCTGTCTTTCCAAATATTGTGCTCTGCTGGGGAAGAAGATTCCTGAATACTGGGCCTCAGCTTGGCTTGGGCTGCCTGATGGCCCATTAAGGGACATCAACCACACAATGGACTTTGTATATGCCTGTCCACACCCGAGCTGCTCTAGGAATGTCACTGCCTGGTCAGAAACTGAATCCTGGAGAAGTCTGGTGATTGGACCTTGTGACTAAACCTCCATTTTGCAACCGGACTCTGCAAAAAGAGGGAGGAGGGTCTTGGCCCAGAAGACAGTCTATAAAAGCTGGAAGAAGCATTCTCCATTTTGTCTTTCACCTCCAGACTTCAGCCTGCCTTGTTTCCAGCTTTGGATGGAACTTTGCTACTCTGGGAACTCTGGACTAAGGTGCTGACCCACCCCTCAATGGGATGCATCCAAAGACTTTGATTGGAACCTGCAGTTATTCTACCTTTGCTGCAAACCTACGCTAAGAGATGTGCCATTACTGCATGTAATTGATTTCTTTTAACCATTCTTAACCCTCACCTAGACCTTTTTCCTTTTATAATAAACCTTTAGATTTTAGATTCTAAAGGATTGGCAACAGCGTGATTTGTGGTAAGATCTGATTTGTATATTGACCTGGGTCTGGGGCCTGATTCTTTGGAATTGGGGAGAACCGTTTTCTTTATTTGGGGGATTGGTTTTCATAACCATTGATCCCCAGGACAGGTGGCTGCTGGTGGTGATACTGGGAATCTGGAGTGTCTTAAGGGGATTGCTTGTGTGACTTGTGGTTAGCCAGTGGGGTGAGACCAAAGTCTTTTCTGTTTAGCTGGTTTGGTTTGCCTTAGTGTAAAGAAACCCCAGCTTTGGGCTGTAGTTGCCCCTTTGGAAGCAATCTGTCCTGATCTGACACTCACAGTTGGATCCCACCAGGAACAGCACCGTCACACACGGTAAGGGGGCTGGGGAATTGGAGAAAGGGCATGAGGTCCAAGGGGCAGTGAGTGTGGGGTTGGATGTGTCATAGGCTATGGGGGCACCTGTCGGGGGGAGGGGTGTGGAGAGGGATGAGGGCAGTAAGGGGTCAGGGAACATTCTGGGGGGGCAGCCATGGGACAGGGAGTCATTGGCTAGGAATGGGAGTCCTGGGGGTCTGTCAGAGAACAGGGGTGTGGATGGGGTCAAGGCAGTCAGGGGTAAGGGTGGTCAGTTGGGGGAGCCATCAGGGACAAGGAGAAGGGGTGTGTAGATAGGGCGTGGGGTTCCAGAAGGGAGTGTTCAGGGGACAAGAAGGGTTGGGTATTCTGGTGGGGCAGTTAGTAGGAAGGAAGTGTCTAGGTACCCCCTGTTGAGTGTTCTCTTTTTTAATGGTTCAAGAATAGCAGCTGTGTTAGCTGCTGTATCCCTAAAGAAAGCGAGGAATACTTGTAGCACCTTAGAGAGTTTATTTCAGCATAAGCTTTCGTGAGCTATAGCTCACTTCGTTGGATGTATAGACTGGAACAGAAGTAAGATGCATTTATTCACACAGAAAGAAAAAGAAAAGAAAAAATTGTACATTAGCATACTTAGAATTAAATAGTGAAAGAATTTGCTTCTTTTTTCTATGCAGAATTTATGAAAGCAGGATGAATTATTTCCAGGGCTGTAAGTAAGAAAACACAAACTAGTAGAGGATGGTTTCAATCTATCAACCACTGGGGTATAAGCTCAGCACACTTCTGCTGCACCAATCTGCTACAAAAGTGAAAGCCCCCATTACTCAATTACAGGTCTGCTCTCCATAGTTGACTGCGCTCACAAGCTGTGTAAGTGAGAGTTATGCCCATGAGATTTAGACACTTTCTAGGCAGGTAATTGTCCATCTGTCACATCTCCAAAGCTGAACTGAAATGTGGTGGCTGCATTCACTTCCGGGGGCTCCTTAGTCTAATGATTCACCAAAACCAGCCCCTCCCCTTGCTTTTCCCCTGCTGAGATCCAGCCAGATACAGACACCCTGCCTGGCCCCCAGCCCGGGGAAACTTCATTCTGCAGCGGGGCAGCTTGGGAGATGTAGTTCCTGAGAGGCACGGGCTGGGAGAGAATGGGAGGTGAGGGAGGGTCAGCCTGGCCTGGAAGATATCCCTTACCTGGGCTGGAGAAGGAGGAAGTGCCCCGGTGCAGGCTGGGAGATGTAGTTCCTGACTCTCCCGTGAGTGGAAGTGACGTTGTTCCAGGGGCTGCTGAGCCCGGCTGCAAACGTGCCCTGGATGCTGTAACTTGTGTGGGGCGGTTTGAGCCTCTCCCAGAACTGGAGAAGAGTTTTGTGGGAGAGCCTGAGACAGGGACACCCGTGAGCTGGAGGAGGAGCACTCTCTGCTGGCAACAGGACCTGGGGGACCCAGGAAGGGAAGAAAAATCCTTGATGTAGGAGAAGTGGGAGGAAATGGATCATACCAGCCACGTGGGGTCAGATCTATGAATGAGTAGGAGGGGAGAGTGTCAGGAGTTTCATGCAGTCACCCAGGTGATTTTGATGACATGGTTATGGAGGAGGATGAAGCACCTGGGGATAAATTCAGCTGTTCTTCATGGGGGTCAGAGGCAGCAATTGTTCCATTAAAAACTCTTCAGGGAAGTAGCTGTGAGTGGTCACCAAAAGTTTCTTTGTGTTCACATCTGTCCAGGAATGAGGCATAAAGCAGAAATGGGGGAGGGGCTGTGAATTGAAATCAGGTGGAGAGAGAAATGTGTCCAAACCCAGTGAGACTGGATGTGGGGGAGAAATAACAAGTGATCCCAGCTCCTTCCCCAGCCTTAGGTGGGGATTAGCTGACAACAGCTGCAGCTGCTGCTCTGAGGGGAGCGGTATAAGTGTCTACTGGTGACTACAGCCACCAGCTGGCTCACCTGGGGTTGACAATGGCTCAGGGACTGGGACAGCATCACATGATGCAGGTGTTGCTATCCCATCTGCTGCCCCTTGAGTGAAAGTATCCAGCACCCAACCGTCACACTAGCCCCCTGCGAGCTCTAGCACAGGGCCAGCAGGTCCTGCCAGAGGGTGCTGGGGGACACCGGGCACCATCCCACCTGGCCAGGCTGGTGCTGCAGGGCAGTGTCTGGTGTTGTAGGAGATGGTGTGGTGTTGTGTTTCTGCTCTCTCCTGTTGATATCACTCGGCTGCGTGCGTGTGTTCCCTCTGTGTGCTGCCCCAGCTCTGCGCAGATAGCTGATGCAGCAGACCCGACGAGAACCCCCAATAACCACAGAGTCTTAGTAAGGTACAAAGGCACCTCGGCCAGGGTTTATTGCGACCCTGACACCCTTTCTGTTTCTAGCGGATTTCTGAGATCTACCAGACATACAGCTAGAGAGCGACGCTCGGCAATGGACTCAGCTCAACGGCAGGTGCGCCGTTCCCCCTTCCGAGCTGGACCCCAAAAAGTCCAGTGACACATGCTTATATAGAGATACAGAACAAGTTACACCTCTTTCCTGACGTATGGAGGTACAACCCCTCCACGTAGCAAGGTACAACCCTCTTACGTAGTAAGGTGCAGGCCCCTTTACGTAGTTAGGGACCGCCTCGCACCTTGTACCTGTTGGTTTGATCAAAACAACTCTATCCATCATTTTACCCTGTCATTGGGATGGGTCAGCCTGTTCCTTGTTATCTGAGGAATGTTCTTGGTTTCTAATGTACCTTGGTACAGTGTATATGTGTTTATACTAAAACTTATAATGAATATGAATTCTTGCGTTATCAGCCCTGTCCCGGCCAAGTTCTATATGCTGAACCAGCCTTTTTACTCACAGCTAAACTTTGCTTTATATTAGCAGAGGCTTGACCATACTTTAGTTCAGGCCTCAGACTGGGCCCTCAAGTAGGCCTTTAGCCTTTACTTACATTGCCTTTACTTACTACATCTGGCATTGGCTCTCCTTGCTGATGACGGCCGGTACATCTAGTACAGGGGCTCCGTTAGCAGATGGGGATGGGGGAGCTACCCCATTCACCTCCCCAGTCTCCTATACCCCCTCCCCCAACCTCCTCCACCTGGGTCTGTAATCCCCTCCCCCAGCCTCCTGGGCCCTTCCTACCCTGGTCCCACACCCAGCTATTCCCCCTGGCTTTGTCTGTCTGGGTACATACCCTGCAGGGCTTCTCCAACCATCCTACCCTGCAGCCCCTCCTTCTACCTCCTCAACCAGTGCTCCCCCGGGCACAACCCCCCATTACCATCCTGCAGGGGCAGCCCCCAGCCAGGGCTCTTCAGAGACAGGCAGCACCTGTGGGGGAGGGGGAGTGAGTTCAGAGTGGCATGGGACAGAGGGGGAGATGGGAGGGAGACAGATGTCACCTCACTCTCCTATTGGGGAGGGGGAGTCTGGGAAGTGGATGGCAAGTGGGGGGGAGTCTGAGAGGAGGCAGAAGGGGAAGCAGAGCTTGGCTGGGGGCAGGTGATCCTGGGGGTCGGGGGGAGGTGGTAGGTTACATGGTGTGGCAGGCATTGGTGAGTTCTGGGGGACTAGGCCGGTGGGGGTGGGGTCAGGGTGTGTCAGGGATTAGGGGGTTGTGGGGGACTAGGCAGGTGGGGATAGGGTCAGGGTGTGTCAGGGATTAGGGGGTTGTGGGGGACTAGGCCGGTGGGGGGTGGGGGTCAGGGTGTGTCAGGGATTAGGGGGTTGTGGGGGACTAGGCCGGTGGGGGTGGGGTCAGGGTGTGTCAGGGATTAGGGGGTTTGTGGGGGACTAGGCAGGTGGGGGTGGGGTCAGGGTGTGTCAGGGATTAGGGGGTTATGGGGGACTAGGCAGGTGGGGATGGGGTCAGGGTGTGTCAGGGATTAGGGGGTTGTGGGGGACTAGGCAGGTGGGGATGGGGTCAGGGTGTGTCAGGGATTAGGAGGTTGGGGGGACTAGGCAGGTGGGGGTGGGGTGATGGGGGTGTCAGGGGACTAGGCAGGTGGGGGTGGGGTCAGGGTCTGTCAGGGATTAGGGGGATGTGGGGGGCTCGTCACACAGGGTTGGTCCTGCCAGGGATTGGGGGGTTCTGGGAGGGGGAGGGGTCAGCTGTCCCCCTTGGGCTGCAGGAGACGAGGGTTGTGTCCATTGGGGGGGTTCATGGGGGATCTGGGGGCGGGGCCGAGGGGTCTGTTTCCCCCGCTCTGGGGTCTATTGGGGGGTTCATGGGGGACCTGGGGGCGGGGCCGAGGGGTGTTTCCCCCGCTCTGGGGGTCTATTGGGGGGTTCATGGGGGATCTGGGGGGGGCCGAGGGGTCTGTTTCCCCTCTCTGGGGTCTATTGGGGGGTTCATGGGGGATCTGGGGGCGGGGCCGAGGGGTGTTTCCCCGCTCTGGGGTCTATTGGGGGGGTTCATGGGGGATCTGGGGGCGGGGCCGAGGGGTCTGTTTCCCCCGCTCTGGGGTCTATTGGGGGGGTTCATGGGGGATCTGGGGGGGGGCGAGGGGTCTGTTTCCCCCGCTCTGGGGTCTATTGGGGGGTTCATGGGGGATCTGGGGGGGCCGAGGGGTGTTTCCCCCGCTCTGGGGTCAATTGGGGGGTTAATGGGGGATCTGGGGGCGGGGCCGAGGGGTGTTTCCCCCGCTCTGGGTCTATTGGGGGGTTCATGGGGGACCTGGGGGCGGGGCCGAGGGGTGTTTCCCCCGCTCTGGGGTCTATTGGGTGGTTCATGGGGGATCTGGGGGGGGCCGAGGGGTGTTTCCCCCGCTCTGGGGTCTATTGGGGGGTTCATGGGGGATCTGGGGGGGCCGAGGGGTGTTTCCCCCGCTCTGGGGTCTATTGGGGGGTTCATGGGGAACCTGGGGGGGGCCGAGGGGTGTTTCCCCGCTCTGGGGTCTATTGGGGGGTTCATGGGGGATGGAAGGGGCCAAGGGGTGTTTCCCCTGCTCTGGGGTCTATTGGGGGGTTCATGGGGGGATGGGGGGGGCCGAGGGGTGTTTCCCCCGCTCTGGGGTCTATTGGGGGGTTCATGGGGGATGGGGGGGCCGAGGGGTGTTTCCCCCGCTCTGGGTTCTATTGGGGGGTTCATGGGGGATCTGGGGGGGGCCGAGGGGTGTTTCCCCTGCTCTGGGGTCTATTGGGGGGTTCATCGGGGATGGGGGGGGTCGAGGGGTGTTTCCCCCGCTCTGGGGTCTATTGGGGGTTCATGGGGGATGGGGGGGTCGAGGGGTGTTTCCCCCGCTCTGGGGTCTATTGGGGGGTTCATGGGGGATATGGGGGGGGCCGAGGGGTGTTTCCCCCGCTCTGGGGTCTATTGGGGGGTTCATGGGGGACCTGGGGGGGCCGAGGGGTGTTTCCCCCCGCTCTGGGGTCTATTGGGGGTTCATGGGGGATGGGGGGGCTGAGGGGTGTTTCCCCCGCTCTGGGGTCTATTGGGGGGGTTCATGGGGGATGGGGGGGGCGAGGGGTGTTTCCCCCACTCTGGGGTCTATTGGGGGGTTCATGGGGGATGGGGGGGGCCGAGGGGTGTTTCCCCCACTCTGGGGTCTATTGGGGGGTTCATGGGGGATCTGGGGGGGCCGAGGGGTGTTTCCCCCGCTCTGGGGTCTATTGGGGGGCTCATGGGGGATGGGGGGGCCGAAGGGGTGTTTCCCCCGCTCTGGGGTCTATTGGGGGGTTCATGGGGGATGGGGGCGGGGCCGAGGGGTGTTTCCCCCGCTCTGGGGTCTATTGGGGGGTTCATGGGGGATCTGGGGGCGGGGGCCGAGGGGTGTTTCCCCCGCTCTGGGGTCTATTGGGGGGTTCATGGGGGATGGGGGGGGCCGAGGGGTGTTTCCCCTGCTCTGGGTCTATTGGGGGGTTCATGGGGGATGGGGGGGCCGAGGGGTGTTTCCCCCCGCTCTGGGGTCTATTGGGGGGTTCATGGGGGATCTGGGGGCGGGGGCCGAGGGGTGTTTCCCCGCTCTGGGTCTATTGGGGGGGTTCATGGGGGATCTGGGGGCGGGGGCCCGAGGGGTCTGTTTCCCCCGCTCTGGGGTCTATTGGGGGGTTCATGGGGGGATCTGGGGGGGGCGAGGGGTCTGTTTCCCCCGCTCTGGGGTTTATTGGGGGGGTTCATGGGGGACCTGGGGGCGGGGCCGAGGGGTGTTTCCCCCGCTCTGGGGTCTATTGGGGGGTTCATGGGGGATCTGGGGGGGCCGAGGGGTGTTTCCCCCCGCTCTGGGGTCTATTGGGGGGTTCATGGG